>PVIJ01011643.1:0-53609 GCA_004024925.1 Scalopus aquaticus
GATATCTCGCTTCCAGGAGCTAATGAGTAAGGCCAATGAATGCAGGCATGGTGGAGAAACTTAGTGACTGTTCTCCTGAAATTATACTTAAATTTATTTGCAAGAAAAATATCGCATCCAGACTTTGGGAACACTTCTTTGAAGGCTCCGCCCATAGAGTGACCTTGTCAAAACAATATGGGGGTCTAGTTTGCGACAAGATCGGATTTAGATCAAGGAGTTAGCATGATATAACTGAATTTTAAGGACTAATATGTATTTGTCGTTACTTTGGAGATGGATGAGCCTTTACTTATGGCAACTTATCCCATGAACAATGCAGGAAATAAGGCAATGCTGCCCTTACAACTTCAATATTGTCTTTATAAATACTGTGCTTCTATTGCTGACCAAGCTCCCTTTTGTTTAACACAATATTCTTTTTAAGTATGTTATTACCTTTAAGCTGTTGAGTCAGATTTTAGCCTAGGTCACCCTCTCTCTTTTAGGTGAACTTTAGTTTCTCTGCTTTCATCCAGTATGTTTTGAGGTTTGATGTTTAAATGAGGAGTAATCCTATGCTAAAATTCTTAGGAGTTTGTTGAGAGAGTAACCAGTTATTGCTTCCTGTGCTACTTATAATCCCTTAAGGGTAATCTTTGGATTTCATTGTAGGCATTGTGAATCACTGAATTCAGACAAAATCCTTGTGACGTAGTTAACAGAATAAAAACCTTGTTGTGATCAAAGTACTTTAATATTTTTAAGTCTTTATCTTTTGTATCAAATCAAATTGCACACAGTATTTCATCAAATCAAATTACGCACAGTATATATCTTGAAGGTGTATAATGAAAAAATAACACACCCCTCCCCATCTTCTTCTACTTCTCTGGCCCACTTACCAGAAACAGTGGCTTTGATAGCGGGAAAATGAGGCTTTTTAAAATTTAACAAAAGGCAGTATCCCAGTTGCTTACTGGTTACTGTATTGGTTTTGCACCCGCGCGCACATTTATAAGACTACTCAGGTTTAAAAAAACAACAACATTGGGATTTATTTAACAAACAGGGAAAGGAAAAGAATTACTAAAATTAACATAGGAAAAAAAAAATTACCAAAGTTAACATATGACCGTTTACCTTACTTAAAACAATGTCCAGTCTTTTAAGTCCCAAAAAGTAACAAAGGTGGCATCTTTCCGCCACTGCTGGCTGTAAAGCTCTTTTTCCAGACAATAGGCCACGATTCCAAAATGGCATCTTCTTTCTTACCTTGATGGAGTTTTTCACCTCAGCTCTTTCTTTTTGACACACACTGATCAGACTGTAGGTCAGATTCCAACTTACAAGATCGACACAGGACGCAACTGGAAATGCTTTTAAACTGCCGTGATGCTCCAGCACAGCATCAGGCTAACAAAACTGCAAACAGCAGCTACAGCGGCCAGACGGCCCAACAGACTGCACTCAAGCATCTTGAAAGGTGCCCGCTTTAGGTCTCTACCTTTTTCCTTCAGCTCCAACAAGGACAAGACTGGAAACAGTTTCCGTTACTCGGCTACTTACAAAGCTTCCAAAGTCCCTGGCCCTAAATCTTCATTCCCACATCATGGCGGGCTACCAACTCTCCTCATAACAACGGATCCTTTTTGTTCTACATAATGGCATCTGTCTTCTCTTCCTGAGTTCCCCTTTTTAAATATTTTCTTGTAGGCCCCGCCCAAAGGTCAATAAATCTCACAGAATCATCGCAGAGTTTACCTGGGCTTACCTGGGTGCAATTTACCTTTAGCAGTAAACCCCTGTAGGGGGTGCCAGTTTACCGGACTTGACTCAGCCCGGTCACAGCTTCTCATTCTTTTTGGTATTTATTTTGGTAGTCTTCCATATTTCTTAATGATGTCTTCATTCTGCTATTTCTCGCTTTATCCAAATTAGTATTTATTAGATAACTTCCTGACTATGCTCCCAATGTAAAGATAACTCTAGTTCCAGAAAGATACTGTTTTTCTTTTCTACATTTTTTATTTTTACTAAATATTCAAACCTGAAATTTTATGTAGCAAGATTTATGTATATCCATACATCAGGTGAACTCTTCTTTATTTGGTGTAGGTGAGTACTACTTCTCTTTAAATCATTGACATTTATATAGCAGCTAGCATTTATCATGACCCAGCATACACACAAAATCCGAACATTGGTAAAATGTGACATGTCTGCTTAATTTCTAATATACAGTATTGTGCTACACGTTGTCGGGTTTATTAGTGGGGAGGTCTTATAGGAAAGGAGAGGTAGGTTCTGTCATTGTGTTAAATTGACTTAATTTTGTCTATATAAAAATAAAAGACGGGGGGTGGGGGATAAGCTACCTTGTGAGTGATATGTCCTCTTTAACAGTTACATCTTGAGCTTAGTTAACAAATAAAATCTTGGCTTTGTTAGTTGTTTCCTCATTACTTGAAGAGCTGCCTGTCAATCACCAAGATTCTAAACAATCACATTACTTAGTTGCTTAGCATATGAGCTTAAGGAGTCAGTTGTAGTCAAGTCACCCTGTTCTAATTTATCTTTTCTAGGAATAGAAAGGATTTTAAATATGTGATAATATAGTGGGTTGGGGTGTTTTTTTGTTTTTGGTGGGGTTTTTTTGGGTTTTTTTTTTTGGTTTTTTTTTTTAGTATTCACTAGTGCTTGAAATTGTAATTAAAATTCACTATACACTAAAAATATTTCTCCAAGAATTAAGATTCTCTCAACGTGTTGGAGATGGTATTAGAAGAGAAGTATGTCTGCCTGTGCATACTATTTCAAGCAGCACATTGCCATATATAATTCCACAGTAGAACTTAACCAAAAAAGAGTATTTTTCTAAAATTATGTATACAGATACTAAGTTAAGTTCTAGTATGATTTGAGGGGGTTTAAAATTGCCTTTGAAATTTTATCATGCCACCTTTGGTGAATAATTCCAGAAATTGTAGAGATCACACAGTCTTAAATATGAAAAGCTATCATAATGTCTTGAAGAATCTGAAGTTACTTTATAAATGCTCTCCACAGGGGTCTGGGATGCTCACCTTCTATGAAGAACCAGAAAACACCAGGGGGGAAAAGGAAAGCCTCATTTGCATATGGTCTTAGACCTTTATTATTGAGTTTGAATTTGAAGTCCATTTTGTTCTTTTAAGTTTTCTTGATATGTCAGGCTTTTTAAGTCAAAATGTCAGCTTTTGAGTGGTACTGCTTTCTAATTTTAATTTCGTGTACTTAATGATTTGGTCAGATATTCTGCATGAATTAGTTGATTAGTAGAAGTGAGATACTTTTTAATAACTAGTCCAGTCAAAAGCAGATTAAGGCTAAACTTGAAAATAACACGTGTACACACACATGCATGCACACACACTACTCTCTTCTTTGAAGCTGGTAATGACAAATTGGCAGAGATTACCTAATGGCATCTTTGTGGCAGTGTGAAAGGTGATTAGAGTTCATGCCTAGCATGGTCCAGGTCCAAAAGAGTTCTATGTCCCTAAAAGTATTCAGAGTTCTAAAATACCAGATAAAAGGATTCTCTAATTTTTTACTTGGCTTATATTCACTCTCTCCATCAGAATGAATGGTCAGGTCAGAATAGAATTTTAAAGACCACAGTAACAGTGAACTAACTCCATCAATGAGGTGTGAAATAGAATCATTAATTTGGGGGAATAACAAAAAGCAGGAAAATAAAAGTTTTATGTTGAGCAAGATAAAGGATAGAAAATTTGTGGGTATAGCTGTACTTGAGAAAATTGGTAATACCTAGTAAAAGTAGAACTTTGTTCACTTGTTGGGCACTCAATTAGGAAATGTTGAAGTGTGAAGTAGGGATATAGTTGATATTTCTTAAGCAGAAGGGGCATGCTGCTCAGCTGGAACATGCTGCATGCTTACTGAGAACTTAAATTTAGGACTCTGCTTCTGTATAAAATACATTTTGAGTTTCAAACTAACTATAAAGCACATCTCTCATTACAGATTGTATAATGGATTCTACCTCTTAAAACATTCCTATAGGTCAGGGGTCAGTAAACTTTTATTTAAGGAATACACAGTAAATATTTTAGGATTTGCAGGCCTTTCGATTTCTGTCTCGACCATTTACTGTGAGTACAACTACTCTGCAGTACAAATGAGAACGGACAGCATATAAACAAATGAGTACAACTGTGGTCCAATAAAACATTATTAAAAAAAAAAAGTGGTAGCAGACCAGATTTGACAATAAACCATAGCTTTCTGCCCCATGCTCTAAATAGAAAAATCTTCAGCTACCCTGTGTATTTTAATCTTTATTTTTATACCCTACTTGTCTTTGTACAAATTTTCAATGCTATTTTTTAGTTACTTCACGGAAACCAAGGGAAGATGAAAAAGATGGTCAGGCATATAAATTTGTGTCACGATCAGAGATGGAAGCAGATATTAAAGCTGGAAAATATTTGGAACATGGGGAATATGAAGGAAATCTCTATGGAACCAAGATTAATTCTATTCTTGAAGTTGTCCAAACTGGACGAACTTGCATTTTGGATGTCAACCCACAAGTAAGCTGCATGGATGCCAAAGCTATTTTTTACATTTTATTTTAGTTTTGGGGAATTGTTTTGTTTTCAGAGTGTGAAGGTAGCTCTTCACTTGTTGGTAAAGAATACTTTATTATGCTACCTGATCAATTAGCCTACATAGGCTTGGACAGCAATAAAACCTGACTGAAGCTTAGTGTTTATTTACTTGCATAAGGATTATGTAAATGCATGTATTAGGAAATGTAAAATTTTTAATTTTAAAAGATTTCAACATAAAAGAATAAAAAATTGAAATCATGGCCCTTCCCATATAACATACACACTTCATTTTCATTTTGTGTCTCTGCTCTACCCATGCTCTCTAATAATGACTAGTAATATTAGTAATATATAATACTTTTAATAATACTAATACTGTTAACATTGTTTTATGCGTATTTGTCATTTTAGTACAAATATACATATGTAAATGTAATGCATTTTTTTTGTTTTCTTTGACTCTGGAAAAATTCAGATCTTAAACTTGTTTTCATTACAGATTTTCTTTTTTTTTTTTTTAAAGATTTATTTTTTATTTATACATACAAGCTGGGGTATAGGCCAGAGGTGTGGGGCGGTGAGAGGGTTCACCAGAGACAGAGCGGGTAGCAGAACAGGCAGATCAGAAATACACTGCTGAGGGGAGCAGCGGGCAAGGCAGGAGAGGTCTGCCGCGCCATGTGGGATTCTCCCCAGCCGGGCGTCGAACTCGCGTCGCCGGGTGCGCATCGTCGCCGCTGCGGACAGCTCCACAGCGCAGCGCTTAACCGCTGCGCCACCGGGGAGGCCCTCATTACAGATTTTCTTAAGGATCTTTTCATGTCAGTTACTCTAGAGCTTTCTTTGTTGTAATTGCTGCATGATATTTCATAGTACAAAATACATTAATTTATGTAATCATTCCCCAATTAAATCAACAATGAGGCTATTTTTACTTTGTCAATATTAACTCATTTATGAAATTAACATGTTTATTTACATCATTCTTGATGATTTTTGGAACATTAAGTTTCAAACTTCCCTTTGTTCGAGAGGATCAAAGAATAGTAAGACTGAGGTCAGAACAAAATTAATGGATCACTATTTTGGAAAAATACTGAAACCAAATAGGTGAAAGGGGGAAAATACTAAATTATATCCTAATCTTTAGGAAGAGAGCTGATAGAATTAAACTGTATCATAATTCAAATTTTAATCCTATATCAGTAGGTTTATAATTATTCTTCTGTGCAGGCCCTGAAAGTGCTGCGGACTTCTGAATTCATGCCCTATGTTGTATTTATTGCTGCTCCTGAGCTGGAAACATTGCGTGCCATGCACAAGGCTGTGGTGGATGCTGGTATCACCACCAAGCTTTTGACGGTAAGCAGTTCTTCCCATGCCAACAATACTATTTTCACCTAGGATGTTTTCTTTTCATTTTCTTTTGGAATTGTTTAATGCTGTCTAATCATATTGTAGGAAGTAAACATACCGGATAAGATATTATAGAATAAAAATTCCATTCAGTAGAAATAACTGGATTTACTTAAAAGTCATTGTTCCACTTTCTTTTAAAACAAAAGTTTACTCTCCTTCTGTATTATAAATGAAACAGACCACTGTTGCTTTGGGCAACACCACACAGATACATGGGAGTTGTGGAGCAGGCTACATAATGCAGGCTGCTGCTCAGTAAGCGAGATCCTGACCTTTTTATTTTCAGAATTATCACACATCATCAATTGCAGAGGTCAGGAGGACAAGGAGAAAAAAATGGGTAAAACTAAAGAATGTATTCTTGTCATAAGGGGCTTGGCTGCTTAAGTTTAGCAGACCCGCAGACCAGCATTAAAATATACACATCCAACCTCTTCATTTTACTAATGAGATTGGGTCCAAGACAATTATAAGCAAGTTCATCGTATGATTTAATGCTGCTAGGATTGTTTTGATTTTTTAGTTTCCATTTCATGTTTTCTCTTGTTTCCTAGAGAAACAAGAAATTTTAAATATATACAAATATATGGAAAATTTTAAATATATACAAAAGAGGAAACTGTGAACTCCACGTGCCTGTCCTCCTATCTTCTGTAACACGGCCATTTTTGTTTCAGTGAGACGCCCTACTTTTCTCCTGGAATTATTTTGAAGCAAATCTTTGATGCCATATCAACCATAAATAGCTTAGTGTTTATCTCTAAAAGATAAACAGTTTAATGTAACCATAACACCATTAGCACATAACGAATTAATGAGAGCAGCCTCTTAATATCATCTATATAGTCTTTGAATTTTATGAAGATTCACGATTTGTTTCAATTGATTTTTAAAATCAGTATTCAGACAAGATTAACACATTATATTTGTTTAATGTCTTCAAATCTCCTTTTCCCCCCAGCTTAATTAAGGTATATATTAATTAAGGTAAATAAGGTATATATTATATGCATATAGTAGACTGTATGTATTAAAAGTGTATAATGTAATAAGTTTGAGCAAATGTATACAACTGTGAAGCCACTGCAGTCACTATAATGGACATGTCCGTCATCTCCAAAAGCTTCTTCATGCCCCTTCAAAATCTCCCACAATATAGCTTGTAAGAGTTGAAATCAGGTAGTGTTAGTTCTCTTTGTTCTTTTTCAGGGTGTTTCATGTCTGTTTAACTTTTGACTGTCTGAAATGCAGTGTTTTCATATAATTTACTGTCACTTCTGGATTGCTTTTGATTGGTTTTTCTGTTCTTTTTAGATCATATTTTCCTGATGCTTTGCAATCCTGGTAATTACCTATTGGATGCCAGACATTTTGTGAGCTTTGTTCTGGGCTGCAGTTACTTGAAAATCGTTTGTTCCTTTCAGGTCTTGCCTTTAAACTTTGCCATAAGGCCAGAGCAGTACTTGCTACAGGAACAATTACTTTGCTATTGTGGCAAGACGTATCTGAGCACACTCCTAAATGGCCTGTGCAACGTGAGGTTCTCATTTCTGCCTACTGGAAAAAGGAACTCTTTCTGGCTCAGGAGCAATACCTCTTACCCTTTCTAATGGTTCTTTAGCTGCCTTGGTTTTGTACACATGTGCAGTGACTGGTGGACGGACAGCTGAATTACTGCATGAGACCTTCCGCAAATCTCCCGAGTTCTCTCTCTGTCCCACCCTTCCTTTATGGTATTCTGTCCTGCTGTGAACTCTTGCCACCTCGGTCTCCTGGACTCATCTCTTTCCCAGTGTGGAGTAAGACAGGCTACCCCTGGCCTCCACCTCGCTTTCCAGCAACCTGGAAACACTTCCAGCCAATAATTGTGCGTAGTTACAGGGTTCACTTCATTTGTTTCCTGTCTCTGGGAATCTTTTCATTGACTAATGTACAATTTTTTAAAGACTGTTGCTTCATCCATTTTGTCTGTGTTTTAGTTGTCAGGCCAAGAAGCTTGGTCTGATTCCTGTTTACTGCCTGGAAGCAGATGTCCATTTAGTTTTTTTTAATTATCTGTGAGTTTGCACTATTTCCCTTCCTCTCTTTTAGTTTAGTTGTGTGAAAGACAGGGTCACTTATCCTAGAGAGTATTCTACAGACTGAATTTTACCTATTCTGTTCCCATTGTATCATCTCCCTCTCTTCATTGTATTTCTGTGAACTGATAGAGGCTTGATCAGCTACAGGTTCTTTTTTTCTTCAAGAATAATTGATAACTGGTTCTTCTTATTTTGATATGAGATTGGCTCTCATTTCATGATAAAATAGTTGATTCAGGTTGTGTTCATCTGGTCTATAAAATCCCCCCAAGTACCTAATACTTTAACAAAGTCTTACTGATCTTCACCTGGATTATTTTTTTAGGGACTGAAAAGTGGCAGTATTCCCAGTTCGTCATTCTTTCTAATTTATATGAGAGTTCAAAAAAAGAACATTTCCTTATCAACTAGTTGATTACTCTGAAATACAGTTCATATAGGAAAGCCTGATTTATACTTTATACTTTCCCTTTCTGGGTCTGTTTTCAAAATAAAGGATTTGTTCTCTTAAGAGCCACAGAGATGACTAGTGAACAAATACATTTTATTTTCTTAATAGTTTTCTTTTTAGTTTCATCATGAGCATGTGGATTAAAGCATATTTGATGTGGTTTACTCTATTGCAGTTATTATTCTTATTGATACCCAGATTGTTTCATCTTGGACCCATGGGAGCTTATTGAAGTTGGCCCTTGAAACCTTATTTCCTGAGCCTAATAGTTTTGGGTGGCTTCCTTGTAGCTCTAGGCTGGTCATGTGCATTTCAGGCCAGAAATTGCTCTCTCTAGGAAGCTCTGGGTCATTTCAGGGTAAATCATATTTTATGACTGCAGTACTAGGGGTGCGCATTGTCATAGGATTGACCATTGTTTTGGCTACACTGCTTTTAAGTAGACTGAGCTGTAGGGGCAATTAATGCTCTGTTTGTATGATTGAAGGAAATTGTATTCTGATATTTCACAATCAAATTCTGAATTCCAGGGTCTTATTTAACCTCCTTTTTAACTTTTAACTTCACTCCCCTATGCTGAGTACCCCAGGTCTCAGTGTTACTGGGACAGTTAGAAGTAGAACATCCTATGACTGGTCATTTGCTTTAGCCCAGTACTCTGAGAATAGGTACACCAACCCTACCACCAATGGCATTATACTGTGAACTAGTTTTCTTTCTGCCATTCTTTTTATCCTTAGAGTTTATACCATTAAACATACAAAATTAAATAACTGTCTTGAAGTCACTTCGAATAATTCCTCTCTAAATCAGTTTGTTTTTGTTTTTGTTTTTGTTTTTGTTTTTTTGGTCCTCTCTTCAGCTTCTAGAAGCTTATTCTCCTTCTCTTCTTCAGAGCCTTTGATGAGTCTTTGCTTCCTGGTATGACTGACAGCTGTTCCTCCTCATCCTTACACACTTCCTGGCCCAGACCTGGAACCAGCCTTCTAAAAGCTCTAGTCCCTTTTATTTGGAAGTGATATTTAGATATAACATAGGAACTGAGAATTTACTTTCAACTTACTAGGTCATTGTTTCTAGGCTTTTTCAATAGTCAGAAGTCGGAAATACATTTTTCATTTTAGAAAACTTCATCATTAGTTCAGTTTGATAGTTCTAATTCAAATTTCACATCAACTTTACTACTCTGACTTGAAATTTGTCTTTTTTCAGCCTACATAGAAAATCTTGGTTCCTGTTGACATTAACAGAATTTCTTATTTTACATAAATATACAAACTAAGCACATAAATATAAACTTTCTAAGTTAACAGTATTAACAATATGATTGGTAAAATTTTAAGTTTCAGGCTTTTAAAAAATTGTTCTTAGAATATATCCACTGGGTATTAAATTATTCTAAACTCACCAAAATAACTCCTTTCTGTGCAGTTAAGCTTTCGGCTTGAAGCATGAGTTTGTTTCATTTTGCTTTTCATATTTAGGTATTGCTCTTTTTTTATTTTGATTTATTTGTTGTGTAATTCTATACATTTTCATAATTCCAGAGTAAATCTTAAATATAAAAAAATCTAGCTTTTCTACATCCTTTCCACTTTTCCTCTTATCCACGAGTAGACATTTTTACTATTTTTTTATTATAAGCAGTATTGTATATATCCTCTCTTCCAAAAAAGGTAACTTATTATAGACAATACTCTGCCTATATTTTTTTTCTTACCAATATATTCTGAGGGTCACTGTAGACATTCTTTATTCCTTTCTCTATCTGTATATTGTACTCCATTATTGTTTCAAGAGGTTATTTGTTTTTAGCCAATCAGTTTGCTAAAGACTATAATAGGTAATGGTTGTTTTCAAGTTATATTGTGACCTGTTTGCACATCTACAATAAAAGATTTTTTAGTTGTTTAAAACCTACTTAGAAATCTTCATGAAAGTATTAACTAAAATATTAGTGTCCCCCAGTCCTATTTGGGTACTCATTTCTCATTCTACACTTTGAATTTGAATTTCACCAAATTTATTAACATGTATAACCATCTTTAGCTATGATTCCTAATTTATATATGCTTGCCCAAACTCAAAACTCTGTCTTGGATAACCAATGGCCTATTTTATATCTCCAATTGAAGGTCTCACAGATATCTTAAATTTAACATGTACAAAGAGAATTTGCCCCCCCAAACCACATCCTCCCCACCACTCCCCTCTCCTCTGCTGTGCACCTTCTAGAACCATACACTTATTCAAGCTAGGAGTGTGCACTATCCTTGGTTCATTTTCTTCAGTTTTCCTATCCAGCTCATAAGTCAATTCTGGATGATTTTATCACCAAACATTTCCAGCCTGGTGTCATTTCCATATCCTCCGTCCACATAACAACCCAAAGATTCTTGTCTTTCCATTGCTTCTAGGTTCTCCATGACCTGGCCAGCGCTCATCTCAGCTTATTACCTCTTCCATCCCCAATTGATCTTTCAGTATCTTTACACATAAGGATTATTTCTCTCCTAGATTTTTGCGTTGGTATTTCCTCTGCCTGGAATGGTCTTTCTCCCAATAAAGTTCTCAGGTTAAATGCCATTCACTTAGTGTCTTTCTAATCATTCTTACCTAAAGTAGATCTCCTCAAATTCTCCCATTCTGGTTTGTTTCTATTAGTAGTATTACAGCTTGCAAGTTTTTGTGTTTATTTGCCCTTTATCTGTCTCTTCCAAGGGCAGAAACCTCTGTCTTATTCATCATTTTAGCCACAAATTATAAAAAAGAGTAACAACTTTAATAGGAACTGAGTATTTGTAGAACTTGTAGAGGTATTGTGAAATATTAACACATTTGCAGCTTACTGAAAAAAGTTTTCCTTGTCCATGCAGAACCATTACTTGTTCTCCACATCATTCCAAAATGAGAATTATTTTATGAAATAAATCATGCTAACAAAAAACAAGTGTATGTTTGCATGGACCCATGTAAAATTAGTCCGCAAAATACATTTCTTAGATTCTCTTTCTTAGAGATAAGAACTAAATGTAGATTCAAGATTAACAGTCACTGCAAATTTGGTTCCATAATTTACAGATTCTATAAGATAAAAATCTTTTGAAAAGGATAATATTGTTAGGTCCAAAATTAATCACATGTGATAGTTGTTTTATTACCTTAAATCCCACCCAGTAAGTGTCAACATCCTTTTAATTAGGGATTTTATCTTAATGAAACAGAATGTATGTAATATTCATAAATGCAGACTTAATGTATCTGGAAACTAGACCTGGCCATCATTTTTAATATTCTATATTATTTTTAACATTCTGTATAGATTCAATTTTGATGATATCAGAATTACATACAATAAAAAAATATTCAACCTGCTATTTATATTCACTTTGACTTGGTGTTTGAGCCCACATATATACATTTTGTCATAAATACTTTCTTTCAAAACTCTTCTGCAGGACTCAGACTTGAAGAAAACAGTGGATGAAAGTGCACGGATTCAGAGAGCATACAACCACTATTTTGATTTGATCATCATAAACGACAATCTAGACAAAGCCTTTGAGAAACTACAAACTGCCATTGAGAAACTGAGAATGGAACCACAGTGGGTCCCAATCAGCTGGGTTTACTGATGATTCAATAAGGTTAACAATTAAAATAAAACTTTTAAAAGTAACTGCAACAAATAAGCCTTCTACTGAGAAAAATATATGTACAGATAGAAGATAATCTGCCAAGTCTCGGCATTTTTTTGTGTAGAATGAAATGCCAGTGTACTATTCTGAATTTTTATATAAAATGTGGTTGGGAAGGTGTACTAATATATAATTTATCTTAATTTTTCTAACTTTTTATGGATAATCTTTCTACTCATATCACAAAGAAATGCGTTGAAGCATTTTGTATATGTTTTGATTTAGTACCCTTGCCTTTTTCATCAGAGGAATTTTCAAACCATTCACTCTAGCATTGGTCTCACATTTTCACTGTGATAATGAATACTTGAAATAGTTTTGTAAAGCTGTCATTCAGCATTTAACTAGTGAAGGACCAGTTACTCTCATTAGAAGAAAATCGTAGTTATTGGCCTTCTTTCCTAATACAATTTCTTACAGAAGCAGAATTTTAATGTTAGCACTATAGATAGTCTACTAACACCCAAATCTGACATTCAGAGTCTGCTCCATGCTATATAGTTTCCTTATTTAGAGATGTATGGCTATCCATACTAATTTTTACAGTTAGTTTTTTTTTCCCTTCCTTTCTATGTCTAGTGAAAAAATAAAGAGCATTTCCTTGTACTCTCAGATGCTGCAGTTACAGGCTGATGCTAAGTTAACTGTGTACACAGAAAGAAAGACCATGCAGACTGCGAGAGTGCTTTATCCTAAGAAATCAGCAAAATGACACTTAATATCGATTTATTTTCACATGTAAAGTTTGACTGACAAAAATGACCATACTACTTTAGATGCTTTTTATTAGGATATGGTCAGCAAATATATCATGCCTTTGCAAATTTCTTGGTATGCCTAAGAATACCTCAAAGTTTGCATTTAAAGGATCTGTGAACAGTTTAAGCTTTTTGAACTATGATGTCATCTCAAGGTATTTGTTCAACTTCTGTTGAGAACCTAGTCCACTAAACAATTTACAAAATTTGGAAATAATTATCAGATGTTTTATATACAGATAATATATACATTATATAATATGTACATTGTATATGTTATATAATATATATTAAATAATGATTTATTTTTTACATTTCTGTTAGGAGATGCATTTTCTTTTAACGATTAGAAAAACAGTTTCCTTTAGATGCATTAACACAAAAATTTCCAAATTCCTTTAGGATTTCTTAGATGTTGTAATTTTTGCTTAAAATATCCTGAGATGCCACTCATCATTAAACTAAGACAGATTTTATACTGTAGCTAGCTTTTCACTTGAACAGTATACATGCTTAACATGTTAGGTGTGTAAATTTTGGTGTCATCTCTGGTGGTGGGCACTGACAACTGGCTGCTGAATTTGTTTTCCCCTCACCAAAGCAGTCACATGAAATATCAGCCAGGAGGATCATACTCTTTTAATAACTTTGGTAACTTTTAAACCACACATATTTCCATCATATACTTGGCTTCTCAGAGAGGCAACATGAATCAAAGCACAGCATCAAAGTGATGCCCTATGATTGAGTGTTTCAACTCCCTGTAAATTTTACGAGAATTTTCATTTCCACACTCGGGAAATGTGCTATATTTTGCAGGCAACCTTCATGCTGCTGTGCGGAGCCTCTTCGAATGCCTTTGGGATTGTGGTAGCGGCATAAGAAAGTTACCACAAAATAGTTCAATCTTGGCACAATAGAAATGACATTGTACATCACATTTTTTTTAGCCTAGCATATGGTATAAAGCTATGTATTATTTAGAAAATAGTCTGTACTCTTAAAGGAATTGTTACAAGTGATATTCATGTCTGACTATTTTGTTATACACACTAGATCCCTCCTAATATAAAAGAAAATGGTGCCGTTCAGTTCATTATAATCTAGGTGCCATAACTGACGAGAATAAATTGAGGAAGGTTCGTTGTACTCTATCAAGAATCATCGAACTTGAAATTCAAGTCCCATCTGAGTCTGCAGTAATTCTCAGAGCTCTGCTGTGGCAAGGAGTCCCAGAGGATTCTCCTGAGACAACAAGACTATAGTTGTGATCAAGGACATGTGAACTTCTCTTATGGAAATGACCTAAGATGATTAACTTTACCAAAGAGAAAATGGCTTAACAGGATGTTGACCATTTGGTAATAGTTAAAATATACAGGTATGTGCCAATACATTAATATACCCGATGATTCCTTGTGGACAGGTAAGTATTCACATTCAGCATTGGGGACACAACGATAATACAACTAAATATTACATTTTATTTTCAAATGTACAAATATCCATAGTTGATGCCGCTGAATAAATTATTTAACCATAACTAATAGATGTGATGTACCAGAATTTCACTTTCATTATACCGTGCCTTGATTATACAATCTTGTTTCTTTTTGATATTTGTGTAATATCGCATACCCAAAAAAATCAGGACTTTGTTTACTTTTGTCAACTCTATATAATTTCTGAATATAGCTTTCTAAAATAGAAATCAGAGCACTAATAGCACTAATAACCTAAACCCTAGATTCTAGAATCTAGTAAACTTACTAATAATAGCTTATAAGGAAAAGTTTTCTTTAAAAGAACAAATTGGTTATTTAATGCAAATTTAAAATATAATGCAAATTCACAAGGAAGTATAATAGTGTGGTCTTAACAGATTATGGCCAAATACCAACTGCTTTGACCATAGTATCTCAATGACAATAAAAGAGCTTTGCTTTAAAAATTCATTAAATTGCTACTTATTTTATGTGTAACAATATGTGCCATTATTAGAATAGATTTTTCAAGATGGTTAGCCATGGAATTCGGTACAATTCTATTTCTATGATCTCTGAAACAGAACTTCATTTCGAGAACTCATAGACTTGAGTGCCAATAATTTTGTAGTAATGAACCTTTATACTAAACGTGAAAAAAATTAATCCTAAAGTTTGGTGTATGTGTTATAGATAGCAGGTCACTTTTTAAATGTTTGGATCACTGTTTACTTTATTTATATATATGTATATATGTGTGTGTATGTATACATGCATATACATACACATAAATAACTGCATAATATGTAAAGTTCTACCAGAATACATGACTAAAAATCTAAACATACCCACATAATTATAACTAGTTTTCTTAAATTTTTTATTACTCCAAAATTACTAGACATTGTGAAACTTTTCACAAGGCACTGGTTTTACCTTGAGGCAAATAGTAATCTCTTTGAAAAATATATGAGGAGTTAAGCTCAAAGTTATCATGATAACAGTTTCCTTAAAGAAAAGAGACAGGGTCCTGAATGGAAACCTCTTGGGAAATACTTACTTAAACCTTCGAATGAATTTGTGCTATGGTTCTGACTTAGAGATTATGGTACTTGATCTCCTCTTGTTCCAGTGGATCGCTATGAGAAATTATATAATTATATCTGTAATGTGTTTTGAGTTCTTGGGAAAAATTGAGTATTTTAAGTAATGAGAGTGTTATATAGAGAGAATATTCATAAACTTTTAAGCATATGACAGTTTCTGCACTATCAGTTTTTATGTTCATCTACATTGTATACCTGAGGAAGATAACAATTCTATAATTTTTTAAGGTAAGATTATCTTTATATTTTTTGTTAGCTTCAAATTAATGTTTTAATATTTCCCGTAAATATATTACTTTGTGTTCATGGAATGATTTAAGTACATAGTATCAGAAATGATTCCTTAATACATTGAAAGTGAAAGATAGTTCTAAGAATTTAAAAGCCTATTTTGGACCACTTCTACAACACAGTGTACTATTTTCTTTAAAATAGTCTCTCTTGATAAAAATAGCGATGATGTACTTCTACAGATTCTAATTATAGCTCATGCTGTGACCTTTGCTAAGCTTTCCTTTTACTTTTAATATTCTATTTGTTACTTAAGACTGACTTAATATTTGTCTTCACCTTAAATTACAGTAATAATTTGTAACTGATGTGGTAAATGCTAAATTGGAAAGTCCTTATTAGGCTACATTATCTGTTACATGTATTTGCTCAAGTTGGTTTCTTTTAGCTGTTTAATTAAAAGTGTGCCTCTTTTGGAGGTAACTTAGTAAATGGTACACATCTTCTGGGAGTCTTAGGTACAAACCTTAGCAAATCCTTACTGCCATTCAAACCATTCACAAATCAAGATTTAAGCAAGTAGTGCAGCACTGCTCTTACATCAGAAGACACTGATCTCTGCTCTTTAAAGCTTCTCTGCCTTATTCTGATATCTAAAATGTATTCATACAGTTCTATTGTTTAACCTACAGTAATGTGTTTAAAAGGCATCTGTTTCTTTATAAGGAGAAGCATTCACATTTGGGTCCAGTAATGGGCCTAGAGTCCAACATGGATGTGCTAGTTGTGTTCTGATTGCTTCGTGGCTATTGGCTGGTAGTGCAGCACTACGAGAAGTCTGACTTGCTTCCACACACTAAACTCCATCAGAAGTGACAGTTCTCTTTTTTCTTACTGGTTTTTACTGTTCTCTAGTTTCCATGCAAACTGAATGAACACTCCCTACAGTTAACAAATTCCACTCATACCTTGGGAGATTAAATGTGTCAATGCTTGTAAATTCCATTGAACAGGTATGGTCGTTAGCACAGAGCAGTTATTAGAGTGTCTTGTTTTAAAAGTTAGAAGTCTTTACTGCAATTCAGCAGCAGGCTAGGGATAGAAACATAAATGACAGGTCAGACTTTAAATTTGGATTCCTCTTACTGGTCAAGATAACCTGGGAGCTTAGAGGAGGGCTTACGTACTAACTTCAAGAGGGCAAAAAACAGCCTTAAAAACTCACTCCTCAGCTATAAATTAAAAACATTAAATCAGAAACCGATACCAGTTTAAATAGGTGGTTTTTATCTTACTTTCAGTGAGGAAAGGTGTGCAGTTAGTTTCAAAGCTTGCTCCAGTTAAGAGTGGTCCAAATGAGAAATACCTTAGTCTTTCAGATAGAACCAGATTTGAGGACTAGCTCACCTCGACCTATAGTTACACAAGGTAAATATTTCTTTCAGCTATGTGTTCTCTTTCAAAAGGAACTGCTGGCTGACAACCTTTCCCTTCTGAAGGAAGTAACTCCGATTCTTAAGTGGTGTCTTGAACTTGACTGTAGAAGAATGAACACTAGTAACAAGGCTAAGTAACAAGTGGAATTTTCTATAGTTGTGTTGCACTCTGTTAGAGCCATGATAAGTATTTGATGTAAAAAACCTTGCTTTGGGGAGTTATTTTTTCCATTTCATTTTGACATATGAACACAATTGTATGCGCCTCTTAATCTCTATATTTGAAGCAATTGTAGAAGACTATTTACCAATGGAAGAAATGCTGGTTAGTAAACTTAAAAAGCTCAACAAGCTGCAAAAGTAAGTTTCTGATGAAAAAGTTTAAAAATAAAAATTGCTATTGTTGCCCAAGTATTTGTGTTACTAGTTCCTGTGTAAAAAGAAACATTACTGCCACCCTTGTATAAATAAAATTTGCAGTATAATTACTGATTTTTTGAAAGGTCCTATAAATTTTTCTTCTCACATATTTCCATATGCTGACCCAAACAAGCTTTACTGAAATGTTCAATCTGTGAGATTGCATACTCCTGATAAAATATTTTTGTATATATAAATATTTACTATTGGAAAATTCATTTATTTCATGTATAGGTAGAACTAAGTTTTAAAGATAATATACAGAGGCTATCAGATTAGCTTTGGTAATTAAAAGCTAATCAGCTTTGTATAAAAATCTCTAATGTCATTTAGTTTTTCCTCCCAAAATAAATACATAAATTTTTCACCTGCCTCTCTTCTTTAAATGGAAACCCTAACTGTTGTTTCCTCTGTCCCAGCGCATGTGATTCGGTGGCTTTCAAAGACAGCATACGCCAGGAGAGAATGTCAGAGACAGGGAAGATTAAAATAGAGAATCAAGAGAAGGCTCCAAGCTTACATGGCAGGGGATACCATGACCGCATCCCAGCTAGCCAAGAAAGAGAAACCCTGGTGGGAAAGACTGACCTCGCTGTGGCACATGGCTCAGCCCCAAGACCTGCAGTGAAAAGGGGAGGTGGACCCACCAGGCTGGTCAGGAGATGGAGGCGTGACTGTGGTGAGTGCAGGAAGCCTATTTTCAGAAAGGCACTTTGCAACTTCTTTCCTTTCCAGGTCAGTTTCCAAGGTCAATAGCTCATACTTCAGAAATTGCTAGTCCAGTGTATTTGTGATGTGTTAAAAAAATTGAGACTTTATACGTTGATTCATCATCTTACACTACTTGTCAGTTTTCTAACTATTTGCAATAGTAAATTACACAAACAGCCATAAAACACCAACTTTTACCTTGATTCTGTAGGTCTGAAATCCAGCAGAGATTTCACAGGGCTAAAATCATGCTGTCTCCCTGCCTGCCCTGGCTCTTGTCTGGAGAATCCACTTCCAGGCTCTTTCAGGTTGCGGACTTCGGTTCCTTGTGGGACCAAAGTACCCACTGCCTTGCCAGCGATGACACTGAGTTCTTGTCTCTCCTTCCCTGCATTCTTCCAGTTCTCACTGATTTTGCTTTTAAGGGCCCACTTATACAATCCAGGATACTGTGTCCATCTCAAGATGCATAATCTTAAAAATATCTGCAAGTCCTTTTTGCCATGTAAAGTAACCTGTTCACAGGCTCCAGGAACTGTTAGGTGATGGTATCTTTGAGGGACATTATCAGGCCATAGCACAGTAGCTGTAATTTCCTGTGTTTATTTATGAAAACCAAGTGATCACTCTGCTGGAAACAGCAGCTCGGGGCCGCTGTCCTGTTCTGATCTGGGAAATACTGCTTTATTTACTATTTGTTAGTGCTACTAGAACTTATTTCACAGTCTAATTATGAAAAGTATGGTTCTTGATCTCAAGCTATAAGTAAAAGTGAATTTTAAAATGATAATAATGAGGATAGTTCGCTGGGGTAACCTTTTGGAGGCCCCCTCTGTGCTTACTCCAGGATGCCCAGCTCTGTCTGACCTCCCACATCCTGAGGGCGTCTGCTAGGAAGCCTGGCAGTAACTGGGCGGCTGGGGGCACCTGTAGCTGGGGGCACCTGTAGCGACATAAAGCCTGTCTTTTTCACTAGTTAATTTTTAACACTTTGTGTGCCGGTGCCCTTTAAATTTACCAGCCCTTGGGGCCGCCATTTTCTGTGCCACCGCATGAATGGTATAAGCATTCAATAAAACACACCCAACTCCTGAACTACTGGATATTAAAAAAACTGTAATATCTCTCATAAAACACCTTACACTTTCACCAAAACAATGTGTAAAGCTGCTGGACTGAGTGCGATCAAAGAAACAGCTCCTAATAGTTCCAAATAAATCCACCGTGGCGTGAAAAACTGGAGACCAGATGAACACATATTAATACGTGAGCAGCCGCCTGATACTGGTGACAAAAGCATACTAATACGTGAGCGGACCACAAAGTGTTAAAACAATCCAATAGGATGACTGGCTGGTCTTAGGACAACTGTGAAAACAGCCAAAGGCCTTAGTTCAACACTTGCTGGGAAAGCATCTCCTCTTTCTGTCTGAAGAGTGTTGTTGGTGTGTATTTTAGAGGATGATACATATAAACTTTCACAGGATTAGAAGGTTGAAACCCACCCTTCTAGCCCCACCATCTGCTTGCCACAACTTCTAAATCCTGTCCCCAGAGGAGCCACTTCAAGGTTTCTTGGAAAGTCTTAAACAAGGTTTCTGATATATTGTGATACATGCATGTCTATTTTTGACACAAGTAGATTCACATTACACATTTTGTCTGTAGTTCTGTAAGCTTATTTCAAAAAAAGCAGACAAAATGGCATGTGTACTGCCTTTTTAACACAACTGTTTTCACTTTTTCATATTCTTTTTCAATTTATGTAAGGGGCTTATTTTTTATGTTGTTACCACAACTGTATTCAATTCAATCCTTTATCCTGTGTATCATAAGTATTTTCATAACATTGAGTCTCATTAAAATCTGAAGAGCAGACTCAATAAGAGGATGATGCTAAGAAAAAGGCGCTGAAAAACGTGTTTCTCCCCAACTACTCCTACCTCCTCCCTCCAGTAGGTCTCAGCTCCTTTTTGCCTGTGGATATTAGCAGTGGATTCAGGGGCTTTAGGGAGACTGTCTAGGCTGTTTCTAATAGCAGGATGTCTAAACAGAATAAAAAGCCAAATACACATGGTACAAGTTTTCCTTTGATACAATATGTAGTATTTTACAAATCCAGAGTACATGGGAACTCAACACATTGTTCTAGACATCAAATTGTATGTTCAAAGCACAACAAGGCAAAAATCTCCAGAGCTAGAGCGCTTCTCTCCCCGCTCCCAAGCAAGGGTATCCTGATTTCAGACTTTTTTAGTATAATTTTTTTTTAGCAGAAGAATGTACTTGGCATTTACAGTTCATTTTTCACTCCCATACAGCATACAGCACATCTAAAACATAGTCCTCTATGAAGAGAAATTGCCTTCCCACAACATTCACAACTTAAAATGAATTTTTGGAACAAAGTGCCAGACTCACTGGTTTTGTATAAGAAAGTGATGAATAGACCGATTTTTGTAGCAAAAAGAAAAAAGGTCTGAGCATGCACTAGCTTAGACTTCTCAGGTCTCCTCTGGCTCTTTGGTTACTGGTGTCTCTAACTTGGACACCAGGGCACCAGCACAGGAGGGTCTCTTAAAAGGTCTTTAATCTGCTTATCAGATTCAAACAGGTCACTATTACTGTTCAGCTATTAGCAGCTACACACAAAGAACTGATAGTGCAAAAAGTCACCACTTCTTGAACTGCTTTGTAAATTCATTTCATTGGCCAGCTCTTAGCATGGATCTGACCTAAGCCCCACAGTAGTGTCTTGATGGTAAGAAATGCCCAGCCACAGCTGATAGCATGTACTTAGGTTATTGATGTGCTCTGTCCAAGGCACAGAGTCCGTTCAGGCTTATATAAAGAATTAGTGGGAAAATGTGAGGATTCTTCTGGACGACAGCTTTCACGGATGACTGCAGCCTCTCCAGGCTAATGTCAGCAGAAGTGAACAAACGTTGTACGATCTCAAACCTTTCTGTATCTTTCAGCAGAGCCAAGGCTGGGTCTTCAAGATCAGCTGCTCCGTCATCAGACAGCGCATGGAGCTGAAATGACACATGTCAACAAGGTCACTTTAAAAACGTTACAGAAAACCCACAGTTGAATAGTAACGCACATAAAGGTAACTGGGAGGATCAAATTATTACTTTTTAATTCCACAGGTGGAGCTAGAAAATCCTTAAGATATAACAAGGTATATTTGACCCAGACCAAGATATGAAGCTAGATTTTCTTCCAATTCCTGGTGTCCTCTGTCTGAATTCAACCTCATACTAGGTCCATTAACTCCAGTAGACTAGAAAGGTCAGAATGTAACATATAATACACACAGTATGTAAGATTTGTTTGTTTTTTTTGTTAATGACGTTACTAGAATTTCTGACATATTTGCATGAACCCCTCAAAGGTAGGTAGCACACTTTGGTGAGTTGTGCTTCCTGCTTCGAGAACCTTTGCCCTTGCTGCTCTTTCTGGCTGGCAGACTGTTGCTGCAGAGTCACATACAGCCCTCGCCCTCACCTTTTGGTGTAACTGCCTCATCAGAAGGGTCTTTTCCAAGCCCTCTCTGCTGACTACTCCCTGCTCTCATAGCCAGGCACTATTACACTATTATGTGGTCTTAATATACTTACTGAAACCATCTTTTCGATATTTGCTGGCTAGTCTGTTTGCTAAAACAAAGTGCCCAGGAGAACAGGGAACTGGCCTGCTGTGCCCACCTCTTACCCTGCCTAGAATGCAGACCCTCAGTGTACTCTGTTAGGTCACTCTGGATGCTGCTCGAATTGCAACTACTCAGAACATTTGAACTTTGTTTATCGGGCCTTTAAAATTATTTTTTTATTGAGGTTAAGTTGACGGAACAGTTTCAGGTGTACATCATCATAACTTGTGTAACACTGCAAAGTGATCACAGTAATTCTAGCTGTCATCACCATATAAAGTTATCTTTTCTTGTGAGGAGGCTTTTTAAGGTTTACTCTTGGCAACTTTCATATATGTAATGCAGTATTACTGACTGTAATCACCGTGACATATATCTGACCTCCTTCACCCATTTCACTTACCCCAAGCTCCTTCACCTCTAGCAACCACCATTCTGTTCTGAGTTTGGTTTTATTGTGTTCTTTTGACTCCACACTTAAGTGAAATCATACAGTATTATCTTTCTTCTGATTTCACCTATCGTAATACCCTCAAGGTCAATCAATCCATGTTGTCCCAAATGGCAAGCTTTTATTCTTTTTTATAGCACAGTAGTATTTGTGCTTGTGTGCACACACACACCTTATCTTCCTTAACCTGCCTTTCATTAATAGACACCTAAGTTGCTACCATATCTTGGCTACTATGATTAATGAACGTAGGGCTTCATATGTCCTTGTGAATTAGTATTTCATTTTCTTCAGTTAAATACCCAGAAATGACATTATGGATCAGATGGTAGTTCTATTTTAATTTTTGTAAGAACCTCCATATTGTTTTCTATAGGGACAGCATCAGTTTACATTCCCACCAACATAAGCGATCCTTTCCCCTATATCACCATCAATGTTATCTTTTTGATAGTCATTCTAACAAGTGTGGAGTGACATCTCATTGTGGTTTTGATTAGCAATGCTGAACATCTTTTCATATGCCTCAGCCATATGTCTGCAAAAATGTGTATTTGATTCTATACTCATTTCTTAATCTGGTTTTTTGTTACTTGGTTATATGGATTTTTCTGTATGTATTGAATATTAACTGCTTATTCAATTTGTAAATATTCTCTCCTGTTCAGTAAGTTTCCTTTTTTTTTTTTTTTTTTATGCTATGCAGTAGCTTTTTAGCTTAAGGTAGCCCCTACTAGGGTTTCCTTTCCTTTTGGAGTCATCTAAAAATTCACCAAGGCCGGTGTCAAGGACTTGATCATCAATGTTTTTAAGGAGTTTGATGGTTTCAAGTCTTAGATTCAAATCGTTAATCCATGTTCATTGGTGGTAGAAGATAGTAGTCCATTTTCATCCTGTTCCAACAGTATTTCTTGAAGAGATTGTCTCTTCCCTATTGAGTTTAGTCTCAGTTCTATTGTTGCCTATTAATTTACGAGGGGGGTTTTATTTCTGGGCTGTTTCACTTTGTGTTTTTCAGCCAATACTGTATTGCTTTGTAATGGAGTTTGAAGTCAGGGAGTGTGATACTTTCAGCTTTGTTCTTTTTCAAGATTGCCTTTGCTGTTTGGGTCTTTTGTGGCTCCTGATACATATAATTTTAGGATTGTTCTATATCTGTGAAAAGCGTGAGAGTTTTGAGAGGGATTGCATTGAGTCTGTAGACTGCTTTTGGGGTAGTAAGGACATTTTTTAACAATTATTTTTTCTGTCTATAAGCACAGAGTATCTTTTCATTTGTACACTTCTATTATGTCTTATAGTTTGGTAGAAATGGGATTGTTTTCTTAATTTCTCTTTCTGATGGTTGAGTGTGTATATTGACAGCCTAGCCTGCAACTTCACCGATTTCATTCATTAGTTCTACAGGTCTTTTGGTGGACTCTGATTTTCCATGTAAAATCATGTCCACAAATAGGTAACTGGTTCCATCCCAATGTAAAACCGTCACTAACTCTTCTGGCTGGGACTTCCAATGCTATGACGAATAAATGTGGAAAGTGAGCATCTTTGTTCTCTGTGAAAAGCAGAAAGCTTTTGGATGTGTGATGTTAGCTATAGGCTGGTCATATGGCCTTCACTGTGTTGAGAATACATCACCTCATTTTGTTGTTTTATCATAAATGGATGTTGATGGGTTTGTTCTGTCAATTTGAAGCATGTTTGCATCCATGGAATAAATATCACTGTCATGGTGTAGGAGCCTTCTAATTAATGATACATTGTTGAAAAATTGTATCTGTATTTCAGAGAACTTTTAGGGTCTTGATCAGTCCCTATGACACATTTAATCTTCAGGATTTCCTTTAAACTGCTTATTTGAAAATCTACTAAAGAATTCTAGAAATATTCTGAGAAATGGTAACTTTACTGAAACATACAGTTTGCCCCAGTAGCTGAGGCTTAGCACTCATTTGAATATAAAAGTACTTGTGTGTCTACATCAAAACTGGTTTTATAAATACAAGTCACACTATGTAACCACAGGCTTAACCATTTGACCCAAAGTAAACATTATGCTTTAGAAGACAGGCACCTCATCCCATTGTTTTAAGACTGTTTCAGGCTGAAGACTGCCAAGAGCACAGTGGCTGACTTCCTGGGCCTAAGTACAGAATGTCTGCCAACCCCAGCTGCCCATGGGCACTTCCTGGTATGTGGAGATCATGATCACCCAAAGGTGGTGGGGAAAAATTAACATTCTCTGTTGCTTCTCACCTTCTCATCATTTAAAGAAAAATTATTTGTCTTCTATAGGTGAGTTGTTCCTTGCCAAAGCAGAATGAATGCCAGTCATTCTGAAGCTTGTGTCCTAGTGTCTACTTTTAGAACACCAACAGAATGTGGCAGCAGTATAAATCAGCGCATAGAGTTAATCAGCAAGAAAGATGCCAGCTAAGAGTGAGTTTATTGGGAGGGGACTTAGCTCAAGTGGCCGTGCAGTATTTTCTTCCCCATATGCATTCTGAATACAGTTGATGA
Organism: Scalopus aquaticus; assembly: GCA_004024925.1. Taxonomy (NCBI): domain Eukaryota; kingdom Metazoa; phylum Chordata; class Mammalia; order Eulipotyphla; family Talpidae; genus Scalopus; species Scalopus aquaticus. The sequence continues at coordinate 25,020 of PVIJ01011643.1, forward strand.
CTTTGTAAATACTTAACAGTGGGTGGGCACAAAGATACTATGAAAGGGAACTGAACTGGGCAGAACTACTTCTTGCCCATCACAGCATACAATAAGGCAGTTACACATATTATTTACATAGGCAAACTGCCACCAGCATTTTCTCTCCCCTGACCACAGGATATACATGCTGGTACATTTGTAAGTAGCTCAGTTTTTGTGATCAAAATATAACACAGCATTCCTCTGGGTAGGTAGAATCTGCTTCAGTTTTGCACAAAATCTAAGTTCCTTGTCTAGTCTTTAGTTGTCTCTGCTGTGCAGTGATGTACCAAAAGCACTAGTGCTCCAAGTTTCCAGAGCTGATGTATAACAAATTTCAGGATCTTAGCTCGGCAGTCCTCTTAGATCTGGGTACAGATTTTTAAACTTCGGGCCTACCTGACATGCTGGACTTGGCAGTTAGAATCAGACTGGAAAGTATAGCCAGTTTTGTTCTGTCAGAGGCTGAGAAACACCTGCAGAAGCAACATCAAAGGAACTGTCCTATTAGAGCAATTTGGGGCAGCCTATTGATGGCTCCTTCTTTTAATGACCCAGTTTGTGATGTAAAAAAGCAAAAGCTTAACCTTGATCCTCTAGGGCTAACCTCATGGTTATCCAACTCTGTTGTGACATTTCCTGAGGGCACAAAGCAGTTTTATTTCTAAAACAGAATGAAAGAAGCTCTGGCTCCCTGAGACAAAACGGAACTCTGGAATACCTCCCTAGTGAGGCTAATGCAGAGCCGAACCAATTGGTCAGGGCACAGAAATGCTGTGGCCAATAATAAGGTGCCAGGACCCCTCCCTGCAGTGTCAGCAAGCCTTGGCCAAAAGGTTCTTCAAACAGGACCAGCATGAGGTTTGGAGTAAAAGACAAGACTAGTAAGTTCTTCAAGTCCTTTGCCTCAGTCTCCCTGTGGGTAGGATGTAAAAAAGTAGAGTTAAAATACCTGTTTAACCTATTTTGAAGGACTGTTGTGGATGAGAAACCTTACAAGTTTTATTAGCTGCTAAGGTGTCCATGTCATCACTTTCCCAGGCTCCTTACCAAGTAACACAGTGTAGGAATAATCTGGAGTTTACAGCAAGTACCCAACAGAGCTGCTGCATTATCGGGCATTTCTGTAGGAGACAAAAATCAATGTCAGAGAAAAAAGCTCCAGATCGAGTCCCTGGATTTTACCTAATTATACTTCAGTGCTCTCCATCAATTGGGCAGAGCATGTACTCAGTCGTTATCCAGTGAGTGGTGCTAAAGAGGCAGCAGTGGCCTTTTTGAAACAGCTGTAACCAGTTCTGTGTTCACCTTAGATCAATAAAAGAGCACAGATATAATGGTGGCTCCCAGTAGGCTCATCATCTAGGTTTGTCATATAGCACCTTTTATGATCACACATTGATAGGAATCATCTTAGTGACACACTTCTCTGTCATTAAGTGATGTGTGACTATAATTAAAATGTTAAAAACAAGGAAAGAATCTTAAAATGGTTACATAGAAAAGGAACCCTCCCCTTCCCGCCCCCCCAGACTATCAGCAGAAATTTTGCAGGACATAAGAGAGTGGCAAGATAAAGAGTGATTAAAGAAAACACTTACAACCTGTCATTCAAAATTGAAGGACAAAGATTTCTGGACAAGGTAAAGGGGTTCATCACCACTAAATTGACCTTATATTAAAGGGACTTCTTTAAATTGAAAAGGGCACTAATCAGTGAACAAGGAAACAGGGAAGTGCTCATCTCCCTGGTAAAGGTGACTAGCGGAATGGTGGGCTGATCACTTCTTAGGGCAGTATGAAAGCTAAAGGCAGAGGGCCCTCCCTGGTGGTGCAACGGGTTAAGCGCTGTGCTGCGGCGCTGTTGTTGGCAGTGGCGCAAGTTCGATGCCCGACCGGGGAGCTTCCCACATGGCCCCACATGGCGCAAGCAGACCTCTCCTGCCCCGCTTCCCACATGGCCCCACATGGCGCAAGCAGACCTCTCCTGCCCCATGCGCTCACAGCTAGATTTCAGCACAAAGTCAATAAACACTACAGAACATGTGAAGGGGGGAGCCAGGGCAGGAATCCGAGATGCGGGTAACAGTAGGACCCAGCCCCCAGTAGCTGCTGCTCTTCAAGCTGAGAGGTCCTCTGCAAAGGTACGTGAGCTACACCCCCGTGGTTAGGACCGGGACTCCACTGCCTGGACAGCGAGACAAGAGGAGACATGCTTCATGGAACAGGAGGTGAGTGAGTGCAGAGAAAAACCTATTCTCCAGGAGCAGAGGCTGTGGGGGCGCACACCCTTGAAGGAGGGGAAAACCTAGCAGAGGAGCTGGGGTGTCCCACACAGGTTGGCTCCCTGGTAGAGAGTAGCAGAGCGGTCACGCCTGTGATTAGTGCGTACCTTGGAGGTGCCCTGAGAGCACATGGCCTGCCTCAATCTCATCCCAAAGACCCACAAGCAGGTGGATTGGTGGTGCCAAAGGTACTAGGCCGCACCACCCCAACATCTATACCAAATAGGTCAGAGCACATACAGTCCCTAAGTTGCTGTTCCAGATATTAAAAAAAAAAATCTTAGGGACATTCTGAGTAGAAAAAGGACAGAAAAAGTCTAGCCATGGAAAGACGACCTCAAGAGAGAATGATATCACAAAATGAGAACTTCCAGAATCCAAACACACAACATTATAGAGTTCAGAACCGCTCTAATAAAAAAATTCAGAAAAATAAGTGAACTTAGATATAAAATCAATAATCAGAAGGTAGAAATTGAAGCTTAAAAGTAACAATTTCAGGAGGTAAAGACCTGTATAAATGAGAGCAAGGACACAGAGGATCAAATCAGTGACATGGAAGAGTCACTCTCCTTTCGCCTGGGAGCTCAATGGAGTACTAGCAATGAAGAGCTCTAAAACTAGGCAACACCATATAGAGAAACCCCAGAAACATAACTACAGAGTTGAGGCTGCCAGAGGGGTAAAGGGCGCTGAGAAAGATTAGGGGTACATTGGGGTGGGCTGACATACATCTGAAGAGGTAAGAACCTAATCCCTAAGTCATATACAATGGTCTAAACTAATGTTACCTGTTTTTTAAAAGCAAAAGGAATAAAAATTATATAATAGTTGCAGGACCAGAAGGACTACACGCTGGGGTAGAGAGTTGCTGCCACGGGCTCCAGCGTGAATCACAGACTCTTTGGGAGATGCTTTCCTGTGCCTGAGGGGGTGCGGAGGCCGGCCCTCCCTCGGGGAGGAAAACCTGTAGTCAAGATCGTGAAGATTGTGGAGGCATCTGTGACACGTCATGTAAACTTGCTTGGCCTTCCCTTTATCCTCTCCACTGCTGAAAGGGAGGGAACCGTAGTGCTAAATCCTCCCCAGTGATCCTCCCACATCCCCCAGAAGAATGTATTAGTAGGCGAAACAAATTCAAAGCAACAACAGCATTTCTTGTTTTCCATACCTGCTAGTGCACTGACCAAGAAGTAGGCGATAGAAAAGAGCTTCTGGTTGCTGACCACGTCCTCCGGGCCTAGACACTTGCCCTGCACCCTGTAGCCCACCAGCTGCAAGAAGGTCGTGAGATCCTGCTGCTGTGGAGACTTCATTTCCCCCACCATCTCCAGTGGGGGTGACAGGCCGAAGACCACGTCATCACACTGCCAGTGGGACAGACACAGGTGAAGTTAGAGATCAGGCAGCGCGGGGCCCGGCCCTCTACCCCAGACACACACAGGCCCTTGCCCTTCACTGTCTACCGAGTGAAACACGACCCTGCATCTTTTCTGTTTTGAAATTGCTAATCCACAAGGTTAGATTTCCTCATAAAGAAACAGTAAACAGAGTCCTGCCCAGGCACTGTTCTTGTACAAAGGGGGCAGGTGGCCTGCAGGAACTATTGGGTTGAATCTTCCAGGCCACAGCAGGGTCTGTCCTATTTACGGAGGACCAGGAACCAAGTGCTTACACAGAACTGAGGAGGGGAGCAGAAAGACATCATCCCAGCAGCACTCTTAAGCTCTAGATTTGGCACTCGAGCCCTACTCCCTCGGCCAGCGTTACCAGCCAGGCGCCAGGCAGCGTCCTCCGGCTACAGCGGGTTTGCTGGGAGGTGGCGGCTCTGCCAGCAAGAGGCAGCCTGGCACCTTCCAGCCAGCTGTGCTCCAGCATAGACTTATTATGAGAACCCACTTCCTGGGCAGCTTTTCTAATACCCGAAAAGGCAGCCGGTGCCCCTTCCACGGGGTGATGGACTGAACTTTCCTCTTGAAAGAAGCGATTTAGGAAGTAAAACTGGGCTTTTTGAAACATTCGTGTTCTCCTGGAGGCTAACTCCTTCTCCCACAAGCTCCACATCCCCAGAACCTAATAACTACAGGCTGTATCACTAAGTTCTTCTGGCATAATCTAGTTTTAGGAGGGAAAAAATATGACCAGAAATTATTGAGCCATAAAGCATTAAGCCAGAAAGTCAGAGTTTAAATACTGCTTAACAGAAAAACAAGATACACACACAAGCTATAGTGAAAGTCAGACACAGTGTCCCAACCTCCTCCGTAAAACAGAACATGAAGTCTGGGGGTGAAGGGTTAGCACCTGGTGGGTGCCTCACCATTTGTACCAGTTAGGGAATTCGGCCTCCCCAGAAAGTCCTGCTGGAGAAAAAGAAGAAAACAAAACAAAAACAGAGGCCTGTTTGTCAAGTCTTTTCAAAAACAGACCAGGTTGACTACAGGAACTCTACCACAGCCCCCTTGTACTGTGGAACTTCGGGCTGTGACCTTAAGTCCTTGCAGGTTAAGGTAAGGATCTCGAAATGAGATCCTCCTAGATTGGAACGGGCCTAAATCAAGGGATTGCTTTTTAAGAAACAGAAAAGGTGCCGAGACACAGAGGAGAAGGCCATGTGAAGACAGACTAGAGTGCTTGGAGTGTTGTGGCCACAAGCCAAGGCATGACAGGAACCACCAGAGCTGGAGGAGGCAAGGAAGGATTCTCTCCCAGAACCCTTGGGGGAAGCACGACCTGCTGACACCTTGACTTCAGGGCCCTGGAACTGTTAGAGAATAAATTTCTGTTGTGTCAAGCCATGAAGTTGGAGCTTATTTGTTATGGCAGCTCTAAAAACTGGTATCCCCTCCAATTCATGACCTTAGTTACCTTCCTGTAGTTAGAAAACTAAGGCCCTAGGAGCTACAGAAAAGTTTTCAGGTTCAAAAGTGAGGGAATGTGAAACAAGTTTATTCCAGCCCAAAGCCTGTCCCAAGAGGTGTCACCCACCCCACCCCCCATCTCCAGAAAACCCAAGTGGAGACACTGCGAGCGGTGTCTCTGGTCTCACCACTTGTTCCAGGACCACCAGTAACTCATCATCAAACAGGACGGCCTGGAGGATGTGGCTCAGAGCTGTCTGTCTCTCCTCGGGCAGCTCCACAAAGGGGTGGAAGTTCCTTTCCAGCAGCGGAGTGGCTGTGAAAGAGCAGAGTGTACCCAGTCGCACGGCCACCGCATGCATCCCAAACAAGGGAGCAACTCCTGCTTTTTATAGCTAATTGTCCTTGTTCTTTCACAGATACTTCCAGCTGCACAGTCAGTCCTGGGACTCGGAAGTAAAGTAGGAGTTAAACACACCCTGCGTGTTTTTCAATAACCAGACTCTCACAAGAAGGGGTGAGGCGGAAGGACGGGGAGACAGAAGGCCAGAAAGGAAGAGGGTAGACCCATTTTGTTTCAGACCGCCACTCTTTCTGATGACTCACTAACATTAATTAAGCCTAGTCAATTATTTTCTGAAGAAGCCATTTAGATTTCTTCCTCTTTAGCATGATTTCTGTAGAAGTAAATCATCAAGGCTGGATTACTAAACATCGGTTGGTATTTTTACAATGCTTCAAAGCCACACAAATTCCAAAACACAATATTTTTCATATCCTAATACACAGCAGATTTTGTATCCATTAATATTTAATGCCTGCCTTTCAGAGGGGTGGCTGCCCTATTTTCATGGCGCACATTTACTTTGCCTTCTTCATCCTCTTCTCCATCTGTCCTTGAGGAAGGACACCCGGGTCTGCCCCACCGGGTTATCACATTCCCTGCAGGATGCTTGAGCCTCTCCCCTGAAACTCTCAAAAAATACTAGTAAATGAAGCCCAGCAGAGGTTTAAAAAAAAAGATTCTATAAGCCAAAGCTCTTGTCCACCATCAAATACATAAATGCCCACTAATGTGCGATGCCCACCCATGTGTTAGCTGCGTTATACACAAGCTGTGTGTGTGTGTGTGTCTGTGTGTCTGTGTGTGTGTGTCTGTGTGTGTGTGTGTGAACACTTGGCTGTCAGTGAGCATGATAATACGTAACGCACCCCCTCTGGGGAGGGACATGTCATGCCAGAAGCTGATATATTCGGAAACTGCCTAGTGAGTGGAACTAGATCTTTGCCAGACTGGCCCCTACCCTGTTTCTGCCTAACACTCCCAGCCTCCCCAGTCTGCCCCAGGCTGACCAGAATGACCAGGTGAACTAATGGGAAGGAAGTTCCAAGAAAGCGGCAGACCTGCCCATCTTGTCATGTCCCTGTGGCACAGCTCAAGGTGGCAGCCCCACTGCTGCTTTGATTTTAGCCCATGACGTCAACTCCAATTAGTGGCGGCTAAAAACTGCACCCAAGTGATCAGTCTGGGCAAGCAGTGGAGGTGCCCGCAGCCCTGCAGGTGTCAGACAGGAAGCCTCATCTCAAGATCAGGACTTCGCGGCCGTTGTTCCACAAAGACATTTTTGCTACAGAAACAAAAGCGTTACCTAGTTTGGGTCTCAAGGAAGCCCCATAGAGGAGTCTCCTCACCCTCACACCAGAGCATATTCTGAGCTGCTCCTGGCTCTGCACTAAGCTGATTATCTGTTTCTCCTTTTCCTCGCCCATCTCCTCTTCTACTTCACCCAACCTCAAAAAAAAAAAAAAAAAACTTTTAAAAACAAAATGCTACAGAGAGCAAAAATGCTACAGGCAGGTGACAGCGCTCTCCTCCTGGTTGGATGCCACGTGCCGCATGGCCTAGAGCCACATGGGTAAAGAGCCTCCAAGAGAGCATTTTGCAGAGCTGACAGAGCACTGCCTATCTTGCCAATGAAGCCTGAAATATAACAAAACAGATGCAAAAGTTGGGTTCGCTCTCCTTGCTGCTGACTTGCTATTCTTAGTAATCAGCAAGACTTCTGTGGTTAAAAAGAATGAAAATGGAAAAAAGAAAGAAAATGGCCTGACTCGTGCCTCAGACCCCCCCCAACCCCAACCCCATGAATGGTCTTCCCCACCCTCTCTTCTACAGCATGGCTCCTGAGATCAGTGGTCCGCTAAGATCTGACCAGAATGAGTTCCTAGTGGACGAGGACCGACTCAGGCCTGTCCTCTGCTCTCAGGTGTTTTCATGAAGTCACAGGCGTCACTCCCACACCTGAGGCCCTGTCACTCTCGGGTCATCACAGCGCTCAGTCACCAGCGCCCCCGCCCGCCCTGTCAGGAATACCTTGTTTCAAGACGCTCAGCGGCCTCTGCCCTCCATCTGCCATGTCCTGGAACTCAAGTTCTTGAAACGGCAGGGGGTCCAGGAAGACAAAGCTGCTGCTGCTCTCCTGCTCAAAGCCCCCGTGCTTCCCTTGCAGGAGACAGAACTCTGTGACGGGGAGAAAAGCAGAGCCGGGCCGCGGGGTCAGCCTGGCCTTGCTGGCCTATCTTAGACCTGGCGTCAGTCACCTCCCTCAGGCAGGTCAAGAGACACATCCGCCCCTCCCCCCCGCAAACCCACTTCCTAAATGCCATGCTGTCAGACCAGTAACTTCAGCTACTTCCTACAAATGTCAGCGAAATGGGCTCTTCACATGAAGCTCACTAGTGTGTTCCCTCCAAACAGGTAGGAAGCAGTCATTCAAGCACTGGAAGTATTTCATCCTGATTTGGACAGACCAACTCTAAACGAAAGAATTCACCATGTATGAAATGGAGAAAAAGTTTGATGTGGCTGAGCCAATAATACTAAAGAATTATTGGCAATATATTCAGGTGCACAAAAAACTGTTATATGGTTATGTCTCTAAAGAGTCAACTTTATTTTAATGAGAATACTACACAGCAATAAAAAATGACTATTGGTTTCTGCAATTAGTGAATGTCATAAATGTGTTGAATGGAAAAAACAGACACAAAAGAATATGTTCTACATGAATTTATATGAAGTCAAAACTAGTCTTTGTTTTTAAATCTTATTTTTCAGAGATACCAGAATATTTGTAGACAAAAACAAAATGCCTAAGAATTCCTTCAAAATAACTGAGTGGGGATGAAGGGAAGTAGCAAAGTTAGGAAACATGAATTGCCCTTGTTGGAGCTGGTATTGGGTGGGTTCATTAAATATCATCTCTTCTTTGAACATGGGTGAAATTACCCTTTTTCACATTCCTTATACACTTCCATATTTGAGAAACCAGCAAAAGTATCTAAGTTGTGGGTAAAATGTAACAGTTACGTCCTTGCTAAGCAAAAACAGTAAGCCCGCCCACAGATTAGTGTCCTTTCATGTTTCCATTTAATAGTTAGGGTACTGAGAATAAAAACGCAGCCGAGCCAGGCACCTGTATGGCATGCCACGCGTGGGCATCAGCGCCCACTCTCACTTGCAGGCACGGATAACTTCCACCAAGCAACCACTGTCCCGAAACAGGTGCCACAGTCCTTCGCGTGCTCACTCGGCCACCCTCACTGGGCGTCCTGTGGCCAGGGCACGGAGAGGCAGCCGTGGGAACCAACTCCCCGGCACTGACTCGTCTCCTGAGAACAGGGACCACTAACATAACCTCAGGTCCCGCCAAGCTCCGGCTCTGGGAGTCCCCAGCACCTGCCCCTCTCACACCTTCACACGCACACAGCCCCCCGAAATCACTGCCGACTCCTCTCATTTCCACGTCGGGCACTGTACTAGGAATCACAGACACACAAGGACTACAGTCTCGACAATTAGTCTGGTACAAGGGAACGGGTGACTCGGTGATGCTGGAGGATGCAGCCGGGGCCCTGAGGCCAGACGCAGGTGCAGAGAGAACCAGAGAAGGCCCCTGGACTGACAGAGTCTTAAGGAGCCTCCTAAAGGATGGGCAGGAATTGGGTGGGCAGAGAGCAGCAGGCTCCGGCCGGGGCAGGAGCAGGGATGCCTGTGGATGGGTTAACTTTGGCCAGATGCTCTTGGGGAGGCCTGGAGATAAGGCTGGGGAGACAAGCCCTAGGGAAGCGGGGAGGCAGTAGAATGACCGCTTTAATTGTTAAATGGTTTCATTAGCTACACTGCTTGGATGGAACAGAGGGGGAGATCCCTCAAAGCAAAGGAGCCAGTGAAAGCAGAGTCTGTGGTGGGGAGAGTCTGGGGGTGGGAGGCTGCCAGAAGAGCCATCCAGCAGGGCAGGAAGCAGGGGTCACATCCACGGTCCCGCCCAAACTGCCCTTGAAAGGATACGAATACCCGACTGCGCTAAGCACACTGCAGACTCCGCAGTGTTTCTAGCTGGCTGTGAGAGGAGAGCTTTTGTGGCAGGAAGGGGTCGTGCTGAGGGAATCCTTGGGCAAGGAAGGTGGCACAGATGTCTCCCCGTGGGACTGAGAGGAAGTCGGCCTCCTCTCAGTTTCAAAGGACAGACCGGATCCTTGTCAGAGGGACTCCCACCCTGCGGGTGGGGGGAGCATCAGGCAGCCTCTTGGGGGCCCCTCCAGCCCCGCAGGTCTGTTTATGAAGCCAGCTCAGAACATTCTGTGGCAAGAGTGATTGAATACACAGATGGTGTAAAAACAGAACCATTTAAAAAATCCACCGTGACTCACAGGAACAAGAACTGGCCTCCAGGCTGCAGAGGCACCACAGGGGCCTTGGGGAAAGGACAGTGCGGCCCCCTAGAGGACCAGAGTAGGGGAGAGAGCCAGAGGGCCTGGAGCTTCCCTCTGGGCGCCTCTTCTCAGCAGCACAAAGAGGAGTTTATTTTCAAAGGCAGCAGAAACCAGCCAAGATAAAAGCCTGGTAATTGAAATGCAAACAGGAGAGCCTCACCAGGCAAAGCTGTGTCTTTCCAACCCCTTCCAGGAAAAACAGCCCCCAGTGGGGGTGACAGGCACCCCAGTGAGCTGTGGGCAGGGCAGGCGCCACCTCCTTAGATAAACAGGAAGCCCTGCACCTCGAGGGGTCCTCCCAGCACTCCTCAGCATTCTGCACTGCAGGGGTGGGAGGCTGGCTTTCCCAGGCCTCACAAAGTGGCACCTTGGCCTCCAGTCCATTTGGACTGCTGAGCAGGCAGGACTCACTCTGAAGATAGAAACTGGAGGAACAGCTTAATCAGCTTGACTTCACAGTTTAATATACAAATCTTTCCATCAGGAAGAACAAAATAATACCTAGCATAACACAAATTTGGAACCATGGGCCCAAAGGCTCAGGATTTTTGGTCTTCCTGGTATTTCCAGTGTCCCTCACCTACCTCTCTAAGGCACCTACTTAGAACAGACACCTTCACTTTTTGTCAGTTCAGGCTAATCACTGCACCTCCCTGAAACCTGAGCTGCTCCATCTGTGAACGCAGAGGCTGGAGGCTGGATCACATTCCACACTCACCTCCCCGCACTCCTCACATACCTACCAGCTTGTCTGCTGCCCCATAAGGACAGTCAGCTGTCCAGGTCCCTGTGACTGGAGTCGAAAGGTGTGGCAGCTAGTGTGGGTGGAGTGAGTGCAAAGGGTTAACTCCCAGAAAACTCACCCCAAAAAGGTCCTCTACTACTGACTGAAAACACAAGGGAGGTGCGGGGCAGGGGGGCAGCAACAGCCGAAAGCGCTATCCACATGCATCAGACCCAATTTTAAAACCATTGTCACTAAGGAAAGTGCACAAGAAGAGAGAAGGGTGCAATGAACCTCAAACATCTATCCACCAGCTCCAACAACTGGCCTTGACCTCTACCCTCCGCCCACGCATACCTCACACCCCACCTGTAATCCTCTTGAAGCAAACTGCAGGAAGGTTACCATTTCATCCATGAAAAGTTCAGCGTAAGTCTCCAGACTGAAGGACATTTAAGACTTCCACAGGCCTGGGAAAAAGCCTGTCAAAGGATTTACGGCCTGTCATGATGGCATAGGATATCCGAACTGCTACATTTGCTTCTGTACATCTGCTTTGCTTAAGATAAGGATAATGTATGTTTTCCTTAAGATAAAGGTAATGGTATGGATAAGCATAACTGGTACGGTTAAGAAAGTATATAAGGTATGTGTAAAAACCAAAACGGGGCCTTTGAGTCTCTTTGGCTCAAGGGTCCTCAGCTGAGCTAAAACCCTACTCTGTCTCCTGTCCTCTGGTGTCCGCGACGGCCTAACACAGACCATAACTTTTTTATAAACATAACCGTAATGACATTACCACAGCCAAAAAGGCGAACAAGAATTCATGATGTTATGTGGATTCACTCATGTCCCCAAGTAGTCAGTTTTCTTGGGCTCACCCTAACCTCTTAGGAAGAACATGAAATGGGGGGTGGCTTTGAGCACCAAAGAGTGGCAGACACCCAATAAATGAAAGCCATTATTTTCTTCCAGTGGCGCAGTGCCCAGGCTCTCCCAGCTCGAGCACACTGGGGACCAGCAGAGCGGGACGCAGCAGTACTAGCAGCTGAGGCTGAGCGCAGGAGGAGCCCCCAGGGTGCGGGCACTCCAAGGCCTCATCTTACTCAGCCCTCCCCACAGTCCTGTGGGGGCCTGTTCTCCCAAGCCCAGAGGGGGTAAAGCTTGGCAAGACCCAGCAGTCTGCCTGAGCCCGACAGACTGTCCTCACCAGGCTGATCACAGAGTGAGGCATTGAGCCCTGTGCCAGGTTAGTGCCTCTAGATGCCCACAGTGGTAGGGGACCCCTACAAGCGTGTACTTCAAGGGAAGAAGGAAGTGTCCCCCGGCATTGGCTCAACCACCTCGTGAGAGCCCCAAGCAGGGGCCGCACTCACCAAACTGGCCATCCAGCTTCACGTACAACTCGATGACGCCATAGGCGATGGCAGTGGCTGCTGGGATCTCCAACACCACGTTGGTGTCCTTGACAACGTTGCCATCCTCCAGTGCGGACACCTGTGGGCGAGAGCGTGTGCTTCCACCGTGCTCTCAGACCACCCGTCTCCCACCCCCCCCCACCCCATGGCCAGCTAGTGCCCTGCACGCAAGAGAAACTCCTCTTTGGCCTGGGGAGCCAAAGGGCAGGGAGGAAGCAGCTGGCAGAAGTAAGGACTAAATCCTTGCTCACCTCATGACAAGTGGCCAACCTGGTGGCACAAATTCAAGATTCCAGAGTAAGGGATACAGTAACACGAGGTATGAATAAAGAAGTCAGTAAATAAATTCCCAGTTCCCCTCATGAAGATATATGAAAAACAACTTTTAAGTCCTAGTGAAAAGCCTGAATAATAGCAAAGCCAGACTAGGAGAAGCTCGCTAAGCACAAGGACCCCCCTGCATGTCATCTCAGACTCCTGCAGATAGGACACAGGGCTACTAAAGGATGACAGGACAGGCAAGAAAGGCCAAGAGGATAGCCACCACAGCTCTCTCCTCCGGAAGCGGCTATGACTCTGACGTTTTCCCTCAATGACCTGGGCAGAGGAAAACAAGAACCCATTTGCTGCCAACTGGAAGTGAGAGACCTTTAGCAACTTGACCCTGGGTAGAGTGTGATGTTGGCCGGACCCCCCGAGACTCGGGGGGGCTCCAGGCCTCTGGTAGGGGGTCTCTATGGGTAGAAACACTGGCACCGTCATCTACCACTGGGTACCTCAGGCATCACTGCTGCCAGCCACCCGGCCTGCCCACCCCCGGAGAGTCTAACCCAGAGCTGTACTTCCACCTCCTTCCAAACACAACTTTCCTAGCAAAGCTTGCAAAAACTAAAAGTTGCCTCAAGAACTAAATCTCCAGGAATAGATTATCAGGTACCATGACAAGCTGGAGGGGAAAGAGTTTGCGGATGACGGCCTCCCATTCCACTGATGTTTACCAGCTCAGGGTCAGCCTGGTAAGCCTGTTGTTTAATCCAGAAGCATCTGTTTATCTAGACGCTCACATCTAGATAGTATCGAGAGTGTCTAGAGACAGACACATATTCTGATCTTTACTTCCCTAACTCAATTCACAAAGGATTGGAGGCCACTAATTCCCAAGTAATCATTTCGGGCCCCTGGCTCTGAGGGGCTTTAGGGGTTATCTGTGCACTTGTCAAATGGGCCCATCTGACCCATTTTCTTTGCAGAAAGCACCTGACCCAAACCTACACGGTCAAACCAAGCGTCCTGCTGTCTGGAACCGGGGTCTGTACCAGAGAAGGGCAGGGCAGGGCCAGGGCGGTCCGGTGAGAGCCGCCCCGAAGCACCCCTGCCTTGGGCTGCCGCAGATCAGGGGACGCCGAGAGCTGCTAGCGCACCTGAGAGAGTGACCCCGAGGGGAGGCAGCTCCCCTTCTCTGCGTCCCCGATCCAGCTGTGACCAAAGCCAGTTGCCCCAAACATTTCACTCACATGAGCCAATAAATTCTTTAAGCCATTTCGAGTTGGGGTAACTCACTACACAAGACATCCTGACCAGTGCGAACACCCACAGGGTTCCCTGACCAGGCCTGCAGGGCTGGACCAGAGGCTGCCGTGGCCCTGACCCCCGTGACCCCAGCCCGCCCTGGCACACACCTGCACTGTCTTTGTCCGAATGCCCACCGTGCCGCCACATTTCTGCTCGATCTGAACGTGCTCCGATATCACACACTTGCGTGTGGTCACGATCTTCTGTGTCAGGATGCACAGGACCTCGTTCCTCCTCTCCAGCACCTGCTTCAGTACGGGATTTTTCAGATTTATTTTTCTGGAAAATAGAAAAAATGGCTGTGAGTGGCCAGGGGCCTCATGGGAGAGGGCTGCAGCATGAATTTGCTCCTGTTACACAGCCGGCAGCCAAGCGGGAATGACGGCAGCCAGCGTCACGGACATCGTGATGCGAGGGGCCAGTTCATCTGGGAAGGACAGGCCAAACTCTCCTGCGGTCGCCCCAGAGAGCCCTGGCCTCCCGAGAAGGCCGGAAGCCGAGGAGGGGGCTGCTGTGGAACACAGTGTGGTTGTCGAGGAGGAAGAACAGAAAACCAACTGGCGGGAGCACTGCAGTCCACTCGCCTCAGGCCCTGGGAACTCCACTTCGTTATCTAATCAGCGGTCAAGGGACATTACTGTCCCAGCCCAGGAAATTATGGTATAGGGGCCTGGGGTGGAAGGAGAGACGAACAGGCTTAAAGTACAGGTAGTGAAGAAACTAGATGTGAACTAAAAGGAACTTCTTGACCTTTCTGTGCTCTTAGCAGGGGTTTCCATCATTTCACAAATGGGGAAACTGAGGCCAGTTAAGTGTGTCCTGCCCAAGCCACCCAGCTGGGGTTTGGGGTTCCCGCACAGCTACTCTGGAGATTTCATGAACAAGCTGAATTTCCATAGGGGGTGATTTCATACTTAGAAGCCAATGATACCATCGCCTCTAAGACCTCATTCAACCCTGTGAGTCTGAAGTGGACAGGAAAAGAACCAAATTAGAGCTGGTGGAGGCATGAGAATAATTACAGTGTTCATCCAGGCTTTTTAATGATCCAAGATCAGCTACCTGAAAGGCTCAGCATCTCCCCTCGCCAGACAGGGAGTGAGTGATGTGAAAAAGGATCTCAGACCCAGTGAAGGGGCCCTTAAATCCCGTCAAGTACACACACTGGGGTTTGCTTTGTGGGCCACCCCTCTTCTGGGCAGACACCTTCTGAAGCCTGAAGAATTGCATCTCCAACTCAAGTGGACTGAGTTGCTGCAAAGGTCTTTTCTCCATGCACAAGCTGCTTGGGGTGGGAACAACCATGTTCATCAACAGATGAAGGATAAACAGGACACGCCACGCAGACACCCGGGACAGTAGGCAGCCGTAAAAATGAGCGACAATCTGCCACTCGCTACAGCATGAACCAACCACAAAGATGTCATGCTAAGTGAACCAAGCCAGACAAAAAGAGAACAAACGTTGGGTGACTCTACTTACTTGAAATATCCAGTCTAGGAAAACTCATAGCAAAAGGAAGTAGATTAGAAGTTACCATGGGCTGAGGAGGGAAAAGGAATTCTTGCTTTATGGCTATAGAGTTTCTGTTTGGGGTGATGAAAAATTCTAGAAATGGGTAATGGTAATGAATGTCCAACAGTACTACTGCCACTGAACTGTACGCTGAAATGTATAAAATGGCAGATGTAATGTTATCTGTGTCTTACCGCAATAAAAAATGATGGCTGGTCAATCTCAGTCATGTTCAAAGAAATACAAATTATAATAATGTTTCAAACATACTAAAGACTAAAAATACACTTATCACAGCAATAAAAATGCTGCCCAGGGCTCCCTTTCCAGGAAAGCTGATAAAGCAGAGGCTCAGAGCCTGCCCACTGGGGTTCGAATCCCAGGTCTGCCCTGCAGCCGGGTGGCAGTGAGGGAATGGCTTCCCCTCTGCACCTTGGTATTCTTGTGGCTAAGCTGACAGCATCAGTGCTCCCCTAGGCAAGCAGTTCATGCCACACAAATACTGACAGGCAGCAGCCACCTCCCCTGAGGCCACCGCCTCTCCTGGGGCCCACAGAGCAAAGCCCCAGCATGTGCACTCGAAGGGAATCAGGGACCATTTCACTGGATCTGAGATCCCTTTTCACATCACTCACTCGCTTAGGAACCTTCAATGGCCACATTTTGTTTCAACCCCTCACCCAGGCTGTGAGGCCCAAGGGATCCCAACTTCCAGCTGTGGCGCTGTGCCTTAGACCCCAGGCGCATGCCGCCCCACGGCCGTGCCGTGGCCGAGTCCCTTTCCCCCATCTCATGGTCTTAGAGGAGGTTACTACCCACCTCCTCAGGGTACCACTTCTCTGGAGTGCTCCTTCCAGACAGTTCTTTTCTAGCACATTCATTTATTTGTTCTTCATTGCCTGTGTCCTCCCTCTAGAATAGAACTCTATGTAAAGTAGGGGCTGTGCCCGTCTTATTTACAGCTTCTCTCAGGTCAGTGTCTAGTAAGTGCATAGCAAGGACTAAGTAAATATTTCTGGAACAAATGAATCAATAAAACCTGTGGATTTTTCCACTTTATCTGCCTTAATGAATGTGTGAGTGTGTGAGTGTGCGTGCATCTGCGTGAGAAAGAAAACATGCAGAAGGCATCAGCAGGGCCAAGCCGTGCAGTTCAAGGAGAACGTGTAAGTGTGGGTCTTCCTAAGTGCATTTGGGTCCTTGAAGACGTGCGTCAGCACCGCTGCCAGTCACAAGGTGCACCTGAGCCGGCGCCTTCTATTCCTCCTCCCACTGGACACAATTACATCTTTGAGCGGAGTCTTGAAAATTGACTCCCTCAAGTATAGCTAAGGTATTGGCTCATCCTCATTTAAACACATCAGAAGCGACAGTGCCCAGCTACTACCCTAGGAAACGAAGGCAGGGAAGGGGCAAAGGCCGCCCTGAGGGGTCTGAAGTGACTCTGGTAGATTGGAAATCCTTGCACACTGGCAATAGGAACAAATTCACTCAAACACCGATGCTGTCTAAGCCAATGTTATGTTGGTTGAAAAGAAAGACTCAGCCTGGACTATCCAAGACTCCATTGTTTAAAATGCTCACCTCTCTCCAGAAGGCCTGCCTGGTCTCCTCCGAAACACCCAGAGGAGGAGGAGAAAAGTCACTGCAGGAATGTTACCTCCTGCGGCTGATGAAGACCCGGTCCGGAGATGCTTGCCCACTCAGCCACGCACCTGCACCCTGAGCACAGCCCCACCACAGGAGGGGGACAGAAGCCGGGCCAGGGAGCCCTCCCCGAGGCTGGGAGACCGGCGAGAAAGGCCTGCAGAGGAAGGGGCTACAGGGCGTGCAGGCAGCAGCGTCCAGCCAGCAGGCACGTCCCACACAGGTCACTAGGATTCGGTCGCCCAGGACAGTGCTGCCACCTTTTGGAAATCGAATGCTGGACAAAGCCACAGAGAGCAGAGCCCTCCAGCGGACAGAGGGGCTCACTGTCAGGGCAAGCGGGCTGCAGTCTCCACAGGGAATTCTTTCCCATTTCCTCTCCTCGCCAACACTACCAGGCCCAGGGCACCCTGCTGAACAGTGATTCCTCCTCTGAGGAGGCCCAGAGTCGGGGGCTGGTTCCCACTAGCCCTGCTGGGGAAAGCAGCCATATTTCCATGTAATCCACTTACTTTACAGTCCTATGTATTTTCCTGTGTGCATTATCAAGAGGTCATGGATTTCTTTAGCCCATTAAAGGGGTTCAAGGAACAAAAAAGTTTAAAATCCTAGGTTAGGGGGCTCACAGGTGAGAAATGAGGTGGTCCAGAGGGTATGAAAATAGTACGCAAAGTCACGCAGCTAAAAAAGCCCAGCTGGCCTCTCACAAAGCGCCGCCCCGCCCACCACCCATGGGCAGCTGCTCCCTCCTGTGAGCAAAGGCACCAGGGGCTGTACCAGAACTTGACCTTCATCTCCAGTTAACTCTAAAACTACTATGTTCACGTCTGCAGCAGTATGGTGCGCTAGAGCCGCAGCTGGGCACTGAAGGGTTACATCCAAGTCCTCTGGGAACCTATCCACGCCCATCTGCCCTCCTGGGCCCCACCTCTAATGGCTGCAGCCACATGGCCTTAGAAAATTCTTCCCATATTGTCTTGATAGACTCCCTCTCCTGGGCCCTGTAAAGAACCTCTGAACGACACGGACAGATCATCTCTGTCCATGAGACACAAGGAACTATTCATGGGGGAGCCTCTTGGCTGGGAGACTTTTCACCTGTTCTCTTCTGATCTTTGGATGTTTAAACCACATAAACTATCAATTATTAAGAAAAACTTTTAATTAAAAAGACCTGTGGACAGATTGTGAGCTTCTAGAGGACAAAATATCCTGCTCATTGTATTCATGCCTAGACCTATGTCGTCCACCCCGTCGCTGGATAAATGGACACATGTCCATGGACATTCTCAAGGGCAGGCCGGAGTCCAGCTCTCCCCGATACCAGCTGGGGCTGTCCACAGACCGGAGAGACGGGGCAGAAACACAACCATGAGAAAATGAGTAACCAGTGTCTCTCCATCCTTTTCATACATATTTTTAAGGACCCCCGAGGTGTCCTTCTCTTCCTGGGTGCCTTTTTCTCTACATGAAAGCAAGAACAGGCAGCCACAGAGACAGCACAATTTGAAAGGGTTGGACTCGAAGAAACACAACTGGAGGTAAAAGGAATACACACCCAGGGGGGAGAAGAGCACCCTTTCCTCACCCAATGGACTTGCTGAGCCCCCCTCACGCCCTTCCCCTGTGAGCTCACCCCATCTGTGCACCTGGCAGCTGTGTGCCAGGCACTGGAGTCAGCAAGGTGGCTCCCAGCTCTGGCTCCCGCTCACTAAATTACGACCTCCTGCGTCTGTCAGGTGAGAAGTGACCCAGCAGTTGACCCTCAGTGAGGTCCTGCCTAAAGTGACGAGCTGCACCCATCTAGAGATGTTTTTCTCCTTCCACTACTGACAGGGAACCAAACCAAGCCCCCTCTCCAAGCCAGTCAAAGACGCAGCCACAATTTCCAGGGTGCTGAAATTTTCAGTACCAAATTTCCAAGGTATGACTTCCAGGTGCGCCCTCAGCCTGGGAGCAACCCCAAAAGCAACTCAAGGGCTGCAGGAAATGGGCGGGGTGGGGCGGGGCCACGGCCTGGGCACCCCGCAGGAGGCGGCTCCTCTCCTTCAAGATTCCTAAAATCCCCCCACGCCCATTCCGAAGGAAATGGCCTCCTCCTCTCTGAGGCCAACGCTTTAACTGCCATTTCTTCTACTACTAAGGCTTTGAAAGCCAAATGCAAACTCAGAGAGAAGACTTTTAAAATTGTAACAAATACCCAGAATGAGGAGGAAAATACCTAGGACCCTTCTGGCGGAGATGGGGCTTGGGTACCACCTTCCTGAACTCAGACAACACATCAAAACTCATTCGTTTCACTCCACAAATAATCAAGTCCTGTGGTGCTCTGGACACAGGCCGGGTGTTGGGGGGCTCCAGACCAGGGCAGCCACTGCCGCAGGAAGCTCCTGTGGAAGAGCCCTCAGAAAGAGCACGTCACAGAGGACTGGCTTCTGATGGAGTTCTGAGACGCTCTCCCAAGAGTGGGGTACACTCGGACAGGGCAGAAGCCATCAGCAAGGAGCCAGTCTGCTGGGGAGAGTTACAGAACTACGAGGGCCGACAGGAGCTACTGTTTCTGGGGTGGAAGTCCAGCATCATGCTGACCATCAGCTCCGAGGAATTCGTGAACGACGCTACCCAGCCGGGCGGAAAGGGCGCTCCAGCTTTCCAGATGGGAGGAGCGGAGCTGTGGGGGTCAGGTGTCTGGCAGGAGGCGGTTCCGACCACCCAGATCTTATCCGACACCTGTGCTCACAGTGGAGGCTGCACCCCCACAGGCTACTGACTCGTTAAGGGGCAGAACCAAAAGCAGGACGCTTCTGTTGCTTAGGCCAGTCCATTGCTCTAAAAAGTGACAGCAAGAGCGAAAGCAGCAAGCCCACGCAAGAGAAAGAGGAGACTGCCAGAGTCTGTTTCAGCATCTTCCCAAATCAGTGATGGGGACATAAAAAGAACCCAAAGGCAGTGGTGGCTGGCCAGCTATTTTGAGAAAATTAAGAATTGCTAACCTACAGAAACGCAGATGGATGTGGATGATTAAGTCATTTGGGCACTTTCCCCCAAGGGTTTGCTGTAATGACTAGCGCTGCCGCTCAAGGAGATGTGAGTGTGTGCTCACGGGCCAGCTGGAGAGCAGAACTAGAAAGTCCGCTCAGACTGGGTCAGTGCGCATAGCTTGACTTTGCTCAAGATTTCATTAAGCAGCAACGTCGGCTTCCCTTTCGATAGCCAACCTCCTCCCCTTTACAGAGCACCCACCAAAGCTGTGACTGGAGATTCACTTTGGAGCTTAATGTAGAAAGCCGTCTCTGCACGCACCATGGCTGCTTTCGTCTGCCCGTCTACCCCTGTGGGGGAACCATGCTCCTTTTACCTGTCAAAGTCTGTAAGCATCCTGAGAGAGGATGGGAGGGAAGGGGCACATCAACCACGCCAAGCACAGCACTGAGCTCTCGGGCCAGGCGGCTTCAACGCCCCAAGTGTGGTGCCCTGGTAGCTGCCTACCCAGGTTCTATTCAAATTGGAGGGCCTTGTCCTGGGGATGAAGGCGTTGGACCCAGCCCGGCAGGTGAATCCCTGAACCGAGCCTGCATTGTTCCTAGCAGGGCCTGGGGTAGGACGGGGCACCTGTAGCAGTGCTGGCCATGGAGGCCTAAAGAAAAGTCTGCTGAGGGTCCCTGGGAGCATCTTGCTCCCCCTTAAGAGAGGCACAAGGAAGAGACCAGGTTTCTGCCTCCACGCCTCCTTGTGCACCGTTGGGGCTACAAGAACTAGGCTGATAGCAACATGGATGGAGCTAGAAGGGATCATGCACAGTGAAATAAGCCAGAAGGAAACAGAAAAATATTGAACGGTTTCACTTATAGCAGGAATATAGGGGAACCAAATAAGAGAGACATTCATTGAGGGAGGGGGAGGATAAGGGCTCAAAAAGGGGGAGAAAAGAGCACAAGGGTCTATGGTGATGGTTCACGGGTGAATCGGTGGTGAGTTACCCAAGGGGAATACAAAATAATGTAAAAGATATGAATAACAACAAAAAAAAAAAATTAAAAAAAAAAAAGAACTAGGCTGCGAGGTGGGGGGCAGGCGGGGGAAGCAACTTTTGGAGGCTGCCACAAGGGGGAGCCACGGAGCAAATGAACAACCCATCCACCATCAACCTTTGGTTAAGAGTGATTCATCCTACCTCAGAATGTTTTCTTATGTGAGGCAGTAACAGATGTTCTCTACAACTAAAGACACCCAAAAGGTTTGTGAAGTTACGGTCACCTTTACTGCACTGAGGGACAAGAAGTAGAGAGAGCTCATCAACCAGTGACCTAAAGGCACATGGCTAAAGGCCAGATTGAAAACACAGTTCAGTGTGTCCAATCCCAAGGCCATTCATCTTCCCCCTCGCTCCTGAACCACCTCTGAGCCCTGCATACAGATGGTACATAATACATGCTTGTTCATGTTCAGTGTTTCAACCCTCCTGCAAAAAAACTCAAGAGACTAGAAGCAGATCCTCTCAGAAGCCCAAGCAGCACCACTGGCGGGCTCCTCACCACCAAGTCTCCATCTCAACCATAGAAGGAAATCTCCAGAAATCTGAACTACTGGACCTTGGGGCTGCTTCTTCCAATACAGTGAGAAAAGCCTTGGTCTCATCCACTTGGCTAAAATTCTAGGATGGTAAATTGCCTGGAAAAAAAAAAATCGAACTGCTAACCACAGGTTATTACCAAAGTGAGTAACCGCCCCACTCTGCACGTCAGTCTGCAATGGCTCATCTCACAGACAGCCGGGGAGAGCTCCAACCTTTCGGATGGAGTAAGTCATTAATGGCCACCAGTTGATGAGACACAGCAGTTCTGAAAGAGGATGAACCAAATGAAGCTGATGCAGGAAGTGAATTCATACAGAGCCCTCAGGACATTTTTCTCTCTAAGCTCTGTGCCTCGTCAGTCGCCCTGGAAAAAATCCTGTGTTTTGCGGGCCTGGGCTTAAATCCTGAGTCAAGGCAAACTAATTAACTTCTGCATTTCAGACTTCTCAGATGTAAAATGAAGATGAGCCAATTACTCTTTCAACTGAAAGTGTTTAGTGTGCTGCAGGCGCTGTGCTGGGCCCACGGGAACAAAAGCAGCTGTTACAGGAGAGACACGTGGACAGGGCGTCATGCACCTTGCCACATGACGCGGCTGGTGTCCAGCAGGGGGAACTGGGTGATGGGGCTCCTGAAGGAGGCTAATCTGAGGATGGGCCAGTGAGGTGAAGGGAGGCGTCCGTGTGGACAGGTGCGGGGTGAGAAAGCCTGGGGCGTTAATTCCAGGGATGGAGCTAAAGTCAGGACTGGCCTGGAGGGGTGAGAGGAGGGTGAGAGGTGATGCTGCAGAGCAAAGCGTGTGATGTCATCACCTGGAACAGCGGAGAGCACAGGAGGATTTAAGCCAGTGACGGGACCCCACAGCTGCCAGGTGGGGAATCAACTGAAGGGGCGGGATGGGGTGCAGAGCTCCAGGACATCCCGGGGAGAGCTGGTGGGGAGAAGCCAGCACCAGGGATGCAGCTGTGATCTGGGATAATGGGAACAGGTAAGAACGGTAATCAAGAGGCCTAATCTGTGGCCTCCCTGGTGGTGCAGGGGCTAAAGTCTCAGCACTATTGAGCTATAGCCAGCTACTGCAGGATGAGCTCAGTCCCCCCAGGAAGCTAACCCACATGCCAGGGAGCTAACCCACATGGCGCAGCAGACCTCTCCTGCCTTGCCTGCTGCTCCCTCAGCAGTGTATTTCAGTCAGTCTGCCTGTTCTGCTCCCCACTGTTTCTGGTGAATCTTCTCATCCCCTGCACCTCTGGCCTAGACCCCAGTGCTTGTATGCATAAATAAATGAAAATAAATCTTAAAAAAATAAAAAAGCAGAAATCAACCAGCGAGAGGCATGGTGTAGGAAACAGGCGAGGAAGGAGCCAAATCTGATCCTCCTACTCCTTGCTGAACCACTAGGTTTACGCCACACCGACCAGCAGCTTGGCGGGAGTCAGAGAACTGGTTTAGAGAGAAGATGAGAAGCTCGGTGTTGGGTTGAGTCCAGGTCAGACTCTGGGTGCATAGTCAGGGGGATGAGACATCCGCTCACCTGAATTCTAGCTCCTGACTCACTCCAGCACCCCAGTTTTGTACAGTGTATCTTCAATTCTGAAACACTTTCCACATCTTAGAAATCAAGATATTTTAAAACTGATGGGTGATATGGTTAATTGGCAGTGTTCTTCCTTGGTGGTATATAAAATAGAGGTGCTTCGATGAGATACAATGTCTATCGATTGCTGAAGAAAATAGTACTTGAATGTCTCTCCTTATGATGTAAATCCTACCTAGTTCCAAAAGGATCTAAAGTAGCCTTTAAAAGTTAAACTCATAGGACAAGAGGTTTTCAAAAAAGACAAAAGCCTCTCCAGTGGTGAAATGTTGGAAAGAATTCTCAAAAGGCCCTCCTAGTCCTTCTCTCCTGCATAAGGGGATGTCAGCTGGCCGTATTTATTCTGCAGATAAAAACAACTGAAGGTCACAGAAGGTCAAACAAGCTTCTAGGAGCTCCCAATCCAAAGAACTAAGACCGACTAAATCAGGAGACATAATTTAGGGGAAAAAATGGCAATAAATTGACTTTCAGACATCACAGAGAGAGATATGGCCTGGGGGGGAGGGGGTCTCAGGAAAGACATCTTTTAAAAAGAGTGGATTTGGGGCTCTGAATGCTTCATAGCTACTTATCCCATGAAGAATATGATGACCAAGACGAGGTGCTGATGTCTTACTGATATCCATGGTTTCATACATCTTTATTTGAGAGTTGAATAAGCATGTCTTGCTACAAACAAAATATGCAGAGAACACACTGTGTGCTTTCTGGCTTTTCCAAGGCACGACTCCATGTCTAGATCCACACTTGTTTGGGGAGCAGCCAACTGCTGGCAGAGATGGGAAGAGATACGGAGGTTATACCTAAGGCCACAAAAATGGCAGCTGACAATGGAAGACAAGCCAGAGAAACTGAAGAGTTTACAACAGAATAATGCTAAATTAAGAATAAAACATGAATGTGAGACACAGAAAAGATCTTAAAAATGTGCTATTCTGCATTAGGAGAGAAGCATGTGATCTATGTTAGCACAGTTTCCATCAAGGATGATTTAAGATAAATGCAGAAGTTTCATTCAAAGGGGTCAGCTCCAGGTATCTGGAAGGTTAATTCCAGTGGAATGCCTTTGTGCCCAGCATGCGGGCTAAATGCTATATATAGCTATATAACGTCACTTGTTTTCAGGAATAGATTGTTTTTGAGATATGCACACCTGACAATAAAAGCTATTACTCTGAATTCTCAGGGCAAAAGCAGCATGTATACAGATGACAACTTATCTAAATAACCTGAAATGAAAGTAACTGCAGATGAACCCTGGAGAATGTGTGGTATGCAGGCACTGCTAATCACCACTCCCAAGGCCACACGTGTGCCCAACGGCATCTCATCAGTCAATGTGGGAGTCCAGAGACAGACCACACAGAGAGGCTGTCGTACTGCAGCCCGAGCTCCAAACCCCGGCCCGAGTCCTCCCTCCCAGCAGCCCACCTTTACCTCTCAACAGCAGAACAAGAAAGAGGTGACTGTGATGTCACCTCTTCCAGTTCTAGACCTGGCGTTTGTTCTTCCCTTGTTTCTCTGTCACAGCCACCCCGTGCTTTCTCCATCCCTTCCCAAGGAACAGGAAAGGCCCTCCCGAGGTGCTCTCACCCCCGGGTGACCCAGAAGGGCTGGCCCACTCGTCACAGGAGCTCATGCAGACACCCCTAGTCCACTGTACACACCCAGGGAGTCTCACAAGGGACCCATATTCATGCCTCTGCTGTGACACTCTTAATTTTAGCTAAACTGACCTCAGCCAGCTTCTTCAGAGTGTCACTAAGCATGATTTAGAGGAAAGAACTAGAGCTTTGGAGCCAGAAATTCCTGGGTTGAATCCCAGCTCCAGGACCCAAGTTAGTCTCTGGGACTGAGCACACATCACTTCTCCTTTCTGAGTCTCAGCTCCCCTCCTGTGACAGCTGAGCAGAGAAGGGCGGGGAGGTGCACAGCGCCCCGCCCACGCCCACGGCAGGCGCTCTGCGGGGCACTCCTGCTTCCGGTCCTCTCCGCTGCCTCCCGCCCGCCCCGCTCACTGGCTTGGTTCCTTCTCTTCACAAGAGATGGTCTTCTCCTGTCTCCACTCACTGACCCCTCCCACGGGCTTCCTGCTGCACGGTCTCCTACACCTGAATCATGAAAAGCATCTGAAAAACCGTTACCAGGAAATGTGATCACAGAGCGCCGCAGACTGCAGTTGAGAAACAGAAATAAGACTGCAGAACAGAACTCTCGGAGACTAAGGGACCAGAGGCCCCTGGACATTCCCAGCCTCCTGTCTCTCTTCCCCCTTAGTTGCCAGACATAGCAAACAAAAATGCTGAACACCCAGTGAAATTTTTTTTGATAGGCAACAAATATCATGTCCCATGGGTTGTAGCAGGAAAGGAAACTACTTCTCTGGCAGAGGAGAAAAGCAGTAGAGAAAGGAGAATTAAGATCATGACTTTCAAAGACAGAGGAGGCTGCCCCCCAACCTGGTGCCCCCAGAGAGTGTGTAAAGTTCTCTCTGACCCAAAGGGAATTCCTGCCTGAGTCCTGGTGTCCAGGAGTGCCAGGAGGCACAGGTGACAGTTCCAACTCTAGGAAGCAGCAGAGGCCACTGGGAGGTGAATGGATTTCAAAGACTGCAGGTGTCCAAGCAACCTCAATGCCAGCATGAAACCTGACCCCGAGATTTTCCACATGGGCCTTTTATGGTATTTTTTTACTAATTCATTTTTTTAAACATAATTGTGTTCAATAAGTTCAATGTATTTTATATTTCATAGACTACGAAGAACTTGCAGAAGAGGAGATAAGCCATTCAAACACAAGTGAGTTTCCTTAATCAATTTGGATTTGCATTTTCTTTTTAAAGGAAAAAGGGTGATAAAATTACACATGAATATGCACATATGTTACTGTTCTGACTGAAATATAATCTCATCAGAATTGTGGCAATAACCTCTTCAATTGTACTCCCTGCTTCCGCCAGCAGGTCTCCTCTCCACCCAGAAGCCAGAATGAACCGCTAAAACATAAGTGGGATCACGTCACTTCCTGCTCAAAGTCTTCAGTGGTTTCTCATCTCACTCCAGCAAGAGTTAAAACCTGACCCATGGCCTGTGCTGTCCTGGGGACCTGCCACCCACTCTCTCCCTCTCTGGTCTCAGCTCCTCTGCCTGGCATCCCCAGTTCTAGTCACACATTCTTTTCTTTTTATGCTTTGTTTTTGTTTCTGGTTTTTGCATAGAAGAACCGAGGTGTAGCCCCTTCCTGATGGCCAAAAGGGTTAAGCCGCAGCACTATGAAGCTATCAGCAGCTACTGCGGCACATTCTTGCGCAGGACACCCCACTGCTTGACCCCTCCCCAACTTCAGGTCTGTGCTCCTCCAATGCCAGCTTCTCTAGGATGCCTTCTCTGGCCACTTTTTCAAATTGCAGCCCCATCCCTCGCACGCCCTATCCGCTACTATCTTGTTATACTTTTCTCCACACCATCAGTCCCCACCAACCTACCCCATATTTTACTTACCGATACATTTTGCATTTCTCCCCCAAGAATATAGGGTAGAAATGGTGTTTTGTTCAGGCACCATCCCCAGCATATAGAATAGTACACTGCAGATAGTATACATGCAATAAAATTATTTACTAAATATTCAAGGAGCGTAAGATGAAAATATGGAGAAGTTCTTCTGGGATAAAATATTTACTGAAAGCTAAACAATGAATAAATACAGGGTTTGCTTTAAGACTTCAAAGTTGAAAAACAGCTTTTTTCTCTGAAGCCCCTCACTTTCTCCAATATCTTCTTTTTCCAATCAGAAAATTATAAAAAGCCAGGGGTGGGGGTATGATTTTCTTACTGCTGATATTAATATTCAAAAATGTAGGGCAGGGGCCTCCCTCGTGGCGCAAGGGGGTAAGTCTCAGCACTGTGAAGCTATGGGCAGCCACTGCAGCACAAGTTTGATCCCCGGACAGGGAGCTTCCCACATGGCGCAGCAGATCTCCCCTGCCTCACCCGTTCCCCTCAGCAGTCTATTTCAGTCAATCTGCCTGTTCTGCTCCCCACTCTGGTGAATCTGTTGCGGGGCGGCGGGGTGGGGAGGGCATCTGCAACAAACTCCACAGATAGGTTTATGGACCCCACCACAGATCAAAGAGCTCCAAGACACTAAGGGCTACTAATCCCTTAATGCCATCGCCATCATCATCATCATCATCGTCATCATCATCATCGAAGAGAGAAAAGAGGCGTACCGGGAACTGAGGGGTGGAGTTAAGCAGCCAGGTTTGGTATATAACAAGACTTGTGGACCTTGGGGCTCCCTAGGCTTCTCGCTGGGCTATAGTGTGCCATTGGGGGTTTCCAGCTTCTTCGGATCTGGTAGGACATATTTGCAGATTTATCTCTTTCTCTGTTCTCTCTTTTGTCCCTTAGTTATTCATTTTTTATTTACCTTCTTTTGTAAATAAACCTTTTACTAATCTTTTTGTGAGTGCATGCAAATGATTTTATTGTAAGTCCTTTTTAAGCACATGGGTGAGAACCCAGTCAGGCACCCCATTGTATATCGGGGTTGCCCTGTAACAAATCCTCTCATCGCCACCCCACACACACACACACACCCCCCTCTGGCCTGCACCCCAGGCTCTTGTATGTACAGATAAACAAATCTTTAAAAAAAAAATTGTAGGACAAAGCATTCTCACTGTTGGCATTTTGAAAATTGAATGATTAGAAAAAAGTACACATTTGCCTGAAGTAACGCCCTTTTAAAATGCTTCCCAAGTCTCTCCCTCAGGCTAAGAACAGTCAGTAAAGTCGAGAATAAAGAACGAGTTCCTAGAGAGTTTCAGCACAGGGGCTATTCAATAAATGTTTGTTGATTGGCAGAGTTCCCAGCTGTTACCTTTCAACAAAGGTCCAACTAAGAGACCTTTAAATGTGAGATATGTCAAACCCAAAATGCCAACAGAATTCTCATTACCTCTCGAGGGAGTCTCGGATGAGCTGCTGCAGACCCACCTCCTGCTTCCCCAGGGCTCCGAAGGAGGACTGGCTCTCCACCAGCCCTTTGCCTCCGACCTGCAGCTTGACCGTGCCCAGGGCCGTCTCGATGCTCCCACTCACTTGGTTTTCAAACTTGCCCTCGTATTTCACAAAGTCCGACTCCACGATCACTGGAATGAATGAGACATGCAAAAAATCTGATGACAAGATGGCCACCTCTGCACCTTAGGTCACCCAGCTCTCCAATCTGTGCTGACCCTTGGGAAACATGAGGCTCACACGCAGAATGGACAGCTGGCAGTCACGCCGTGAGGATGGGCGAGGAAATGGAGCCGCCACCCCTGGGTGCTGACCGAGAGCATGATGCGAACCGGTAGTCAAAGGCTCTACTAGGTGCTGGTTTGGGTTTCTTTCTTTCTTTTTATTCTTAGCATAGGACCTGATATATATATATATATGTACGTATGTATGTATGTATGTGTGTATGTGTGTATATATGTGTATCTATATGTATATATGCGTATATATATGTATATATGAGATACATAGCCCATATATGTGTATATATGAGATATATACATATATAGATCTCATTACCTTTCAAGGGGTG
>PVIJ01011644.1:0-53594 GCA_004024925.1 Scalopus aquaticus
CCCGCCCCTTACAATTATGGAGAACTAATTGTGTGCCTGGCACTGGATCATGAGGGCTAATTACATATAGAATTTAATCATTTTAATAATATGTGTATTCCAATAATTTCATAATAATTAATAGGAAAGTGGAGACTTGGAACAAGAAGAAACTGATCCAGATCCCCCTGCCATAGGGTGGGGACTGGAAAGCAGGTGGGCGGCTGCGGGGCTTCCAGTCTGCCTGGCAGGTAGAGAGCTGGCTGGCGACGCGCCATGTTGATGTGGAAAAAACAAAGGAGTAGCAGGGCAGGTAGGGGGCTCCGTCAAGGTCACACTTTGGTGGGTGGCAACAGAATCTACCCAGTTCTCTGATCTCAGGCTGCTCTTCTCTCTGCAATGCAAGGCTGCTGAATATATAAAGAGAAATGTTAGAACGTTAACTTATAGACACACATAACCTGGGTCCAGACTCCAGGTTCTGAATTCTCAAATTACCTGATTTGATTTTCAGGGTTTTTTTTTAATTTATTTATTTATGCATACAAGCTGGGGTACAGGCCAGAGGCATGGGGCGGCGAGAGGGATCACCAGAGACAGAGTGGGGAGCAGAACAGGCAGAGCAGCAGAAATACACTGCTGAGGGGAGCAGTGGGCAAGGCAGGAGAGGTCTGCCGCCATGTGGGAATCTCCCCGGCTGGGCGTCGAACTTGCATTGCTGCTGCCGACAGCTCCACAGCGCAGCGCTCAACCGCTGCACCACCAGTGAGGCCCGATTTTCAGTTTTAAGAACTGTTGAGCACTGACTGAAATGTTGCTGAGGAAACTATTTTAAGCTAATGTTTGTTTTCTAGTAGGCAGAAAAAGAACTTAAGGCAATGTTAAATTCACTGTCTTTCCTCTTCTCTGACCCAATGGAGAGGGAATAAGGACATTTTTTATGAGGCAGAATTTTCATTTTAGACTTTTGTGAGAGTTAAAGAAAGCCTGTGTTTGCCCCAATGTAGCAGAATTCATCCTGTCTCCCCTGGTTCTGGGACTGCGTCCCCTCACCGGGTTACTGGTTATTCAGGGCCTCAGGGCTATAGGTTGTTCATTTTAGCAGTTCACTTTGGGTTCAGGAGACTATGACTCCAGAGGCCGGTCTGTGGTAAAGGGCCTTGGCAGGGCAACCCTCCTTCATCCCAGGCCTCGGTCTGGCCGCCAGTCAGCACCACTGGCCATTCCTCAGTGTGCCTTTCCAGCAGGACTCACTCATTGTCCCACCATTTTTGATGGGAAAAGACCCAGAGATGCCCAGCCCACAACTCTCCTACCTCCATGACAGCCTTTGTTCATTCATCTTGGTGAAATCCATTCTTCCCAAGGCTCAGCTCCAGCAGTAGGATTGGGCTTTCCCTTCCTCGGGTTCAAGGTATGACTGATACCACCTTTAGGAAGGTTCCCACACTTGTGTTTGCAGCTGTCACCCGCTGCTCTAGGCCTGGTGCCCCTCTCGTTGTCCCACAGGAACCTCGGCCTCTGAAGGCGAGGAGGAGGATTGCCGTCCTCCGGTGGCTCATGGTCCTTGGGCGACAGCTTCTTGTGTGTGAGGCGCTTGCACAGTGGTGTTACCGCCTTTCAGACTTGTGCCGTGTGGTAGTAAAGACATGGAGAGTTGAAAACGACCACCCACATTCATTTCTCCATAACGGCTGGCTGCTGACTGACTGGCTTTGTCAGAGAGTCATCTTTTCGTTTATGCCTTCAAGTTTACGTCAGGAAATGGAGAGTCCCTCAGTCCGGGTTGGCAGACTATGGCCAAGTCCAGCCAGTTCTAAAGGGCGAGTGAACTGAGATTAGTCTTTACATTTTTAAATCAACAGGGGAAAAAAAAGAAGCATAGTATTTCATACACAGGGAGGTTGTATTAAATTTTAAATTAGATTTTATATAAATTCAAATGCCATTATCCACGAATAAAGTTTTGCTGGGATACAGCTATTCCCATTTGTCTGTGTAGTCTTTGTGGCTGTGTTTGTACCAAAACAGATTTAAGTAGTAACCACAAAGGCCAGAGGTCCCACCAAACCTAAAATATTTCAGTCAGACCCTCTGCAGAAGCAACTCCTGTGAGGAGTCGGCTCAGCAGCATCTCCTGGGGTGTGATCAGGGCCTGGGCACAGAGTGTGGGAGGGAGAGGGAAACTGAGTAGTCAGGGAGGGAGGCAGAGACCACCATGGTGGCACCAGGTTTCCTGGTTCTGGGACATACCTGTCACCACCATCTCTGCCTAAAGAAGATTCTAGTCTTCATAAGGAACAGCTGGACTCACTGCTGGCAACTGCGAGAGGGGCAGAGCTCCGGTATTTCTCACAAGCTTCCTACTGTCCATCGGGGACTCTGCTGGGCTCCTTTAGAGAAGGAGCCTTTAGTAAACTAGGAAGAGTTAGGTTAGAAGATGATCAGTCACTCCTGATGATTCTGCGTACCATGGCTAAGTACTATCTACAATAAGATCTAAAGGGCTCTGTGCCCCACTAATCTCTGGTCCAGTTATAATACATGTGTGTATGTGGTGTATGCGTAAAGGTGTGTGTGAATGTGTTGTGTGTTGGGGGAGGGTTTGTGTGAGTGAAATGTGGTATTTGTGTGTTTATGTGTGAACATTGTGTGTGTGTGTGTGTGTGTGTGTGTGTGTGTGTATGAATATAGCACGTGTTAGGGAAATCTCTTTTGAGTCTGTCTCATAGTCTGTATTTCTCAGGGGGAAATCCACTTTGGATAAGTGCCAATGAATTATCACATTTATGAGGCCATTAAAGTTCAGAGTTTCTACAAAAAGATGTATCCATAAGAAAATGGCTAGACCAGCCCAGCCCTTGGAGATGGGGGCCCCATTTTGGGCCTGGAACCAGCCACCGGCCTGCTGCTGAGTGTCTCCTCTGCTCTCTCTGCAGGGTAACGCTCTCTACTTCAAATCTGCCCGGAATGTCACGGTGAACATCCTCAACGACCAAACGAAAGTGCTTACGCAGCTGATCACAGGTAAGAGGGAGCGTGAGAGCCTTGCTGCAAAACCCCAAGAGACAAGAGACAGGGGGTGTCTTTCACAGGGAGGCCTAAGGGCCCCGGATGGACCTCAGAAAGTGCTGTCTGTGGCCCGATTCAGTGTGGAGAAAGCGCCGTCGCTTGGGCTCCAGGTCTCTGCTGATATGTAGAGCCTCACCCATTTAGATGCAAAGCCCATGGTACTCGTTGTGTGACTCAGGTAGACTCAGGTAGCAGAGTCACCCTCGTCAGCGGCCCTCACCCACCGGGCCAGGGAGGAACTGGCTGTGTGTGACTCACTGAGAGAGAACTCAGTGTACCCAGGACTCTGTACCCCAAACTCACTGGGGTGTAGGAGATTTGTGATGGTAGAGTCCATGCCAGGTTTGCCAAAGGTGCTGACTCTGAACCTAATTCAATTGCAAATGCAGCTGTCCCCCCACCCGACATGTCTGAGAGGTCTCTTTTCATGCAGCAGATCCACTCCTAGCCTCAGTGGAAAGCACCGTGGGTTTAAGCTGCATCTTCCTGAAACAAGCATTATTGCTCACAGTAACAATTGTAAAGATAAATGCAGGCTGCAGGGCTGTGGAAATGTGTCTCCTGGCCTGCAGAGGCCCCTCCTGTGAGGTTATGAGCAGCAGTGACCTGGGGACATTATTCGCCCCCACCATGCACGGGAAAGGGTATGTGTTGGATGGCGTGCTCACACTTACAGATGCAACAAATCATTTGTGTGGCCAGAGGGCTGAGAGCAAACTCTGTAGATGGACTTTTTGAGAATCTAGTTACACAAAAGCCCCAAATTATTACTGTCACTAAAACATCTGGAGCCACACTCCTGAACACAGCCCGGAGGGAGCAGGACTTTGTGCCCACAGTCTCATCTTCTGGGGAAACCCCCACTCCCCCTCCAAGCACACTGCACCTGGATGTCTGGAGATTCACTGCGGGTGGATCCCGGCCACCCTTGGTGGGAGGACGGGGATGGAAGAAATACTGCCTGGCAGCCCATAACCGTAAACATGTTGTTCCAGCGCAATCGGCTTGTCGGCCTGGCTTATATAACATCTGGCCGGCAGTCACATTGCTAAATAATTAAATAAACAGCTTCAGTAAGTAGTGATTTAAGCAGCCTGTGCAAAATTGCCTCCAGGAGGGAAATCAATCGAACCTCCAGTTCCTAGATTCCTGCACTCAGAAGGAACTTATTTAGCCTGTTGATCATTTGCCATTTATCTGTAGTGGGAGACTCGGTTTACTTGAGATTTTGTTTTGATAAAGCTGAAACTGCCCAAAGGACTATTATTCAGCAAGAGTCCCTAGGTGCCGTCCTCCCCAGCCCTACCCTTCTCTTTCCCTCTCTCTCCTCCCCTTCTCTCTGGCCCTCAGTTGCCCGTCTTTCTCCTACTCCCTCCTCTCTCCCCATTCCCTTCCTCCCTTCCCTATCTATGTCTTCTCTCTGCCTTCCTCCAGTCTGTCTTGTCTTTGTGTCTCCCTGCCCAGGTGAGGTCCTCTCTGGAGCTGTGTCCTCTATTCCTAACTCAGGAGAGAGCCGTATTAAAATTTCATAGGCAAGAAACCTTTCTAGCCCTACCTCCACCCACACACATACCAGCAAGAGCATCCCAAGATGACTTGAAGAGAAGAAAGTAGATGTGTTCAAAATAGCAGTGGAAGCGTGTGCACACTCACCTCCAGCCCTTCAAGTTTCCTTTCACATTTATACTTGCATGGGGGCACAGGCACAGGACACTGTATCTCCAGACTGCATGAGGGTGTGCTTCTCCCATAGCAACCCCTCCCCCACCCTGTACCAGGTTTTTAAAGGACCCTAGGATTCTACAGTTCTCCTGCTTGCCTATGACACAGGAGCCCAGAAGAAGTGCTAACCTTGACGATTCAGGTGATCTTTTCACCTGAAACAATGCTTTAAATGATAGTGAGGTTTCCAGCCCACACCACAAAAGAATACTAGACCCATACAACAACTGACTGCTGCCATTTCAGTAGGGGGTCCAGACAGGGACCCCTCTGATCCACAAGGAGGAAGATTTAGGGGCGTCTTCCCAGCAATCTTGCCAGCTTAGGGAAGGGTCCCAGCATCAGAGGAATTGGGAGAAGTAAGGCTGGGTGGCCTCTGAGTGCCCAGGTGGCTTTAACTGGGTGACTGCAACTGCATCTTAATGGGTCCCAGTTCTGCTCCCTGATTAGGACGTCAACTAAGGGGATACTTCTCACATAGACTTCTCCCCCATGCACAGAGGGGGATTAACTGGAGATTAGTTTAAGGTTACGAAAAAAAATTCTTTTTCCATCCCAAAAAGCAACAGTGGGCACAGGAGGGACCTCTTAAGCTGTCCCCAGCTCCACTTGCATTTCCTTCTAGAGTCATTTTTTAAAAGGTTTCAGCAATGTCCTAGGACGTTTGCAGCCCTGGGTGAAATCAGCAAAAGGACAAGACATTTGAACCAGCATCTGCTCCATGGGGTTTAGCTAACAGTTCCATTACTGAGCTCTCTATCCCCAAATGGGCCCAGCCCTTGGTAATTCCCATTGTGTATGCTGAGAAGCCTGAAATGCAAGATAACTTAATTGTGTCCTGTGCTCTGATTACTGCAGCCTCTTCAGTCTTCTGTCTGGCTCACAGCACACTCGTGAGCCCAGTTAACACACAGCTGGTGCTCGCCACTCCATTGGGGTCATGTTGTGTGACTGCCCAGGTCCATGCAGGCAAAGTCCAGGCATCTGGTCCCCAATCCAACCAAAAATCTGGATTGCAGGGGTGGCATGCTCTGCTCACCCTATGCCCATCATGAGGTCATTTATTCATTCATTAGCACTTCTTTACTGCCTAGTCCCCAGCCTCCCCTGTGGGAAAAAGAAAAGTAACAATCCCAAAGCTTTCACAAGTAACACAGATTTTCCTGAAGATTTTTTGCCAGCAGACCCCAAATCATCTTAGCTTGTGCAGAACAATCTAGTCCTAAATACTCACTGGTCCTCTCTTTTCTTTCAAGAACTTTCTCTGGTCCTTTTCTCCAGCTTTCTTCTTCTCCTTCCCCTCCTAAAGCTCATCTCCTAGTTGTTCCTCGTCTATGACTGCAGCCCCATTTTCCATTCTAAACCAAAAGTCCTATTCCTGCTCTAGAGAGATTCTGAGAGCTCACCTGACCTGCCATTAGCTTACCTGCTGACCTTGAGGGCCCTTGTCCTTGCTGTCATTTGTTCTCACCCAGACTACAGTCCCAGGTTATAATGTCTAGTCCTCCCACCATTGGAGAGTTCTGTGCTGTGTCTGCTATTTCACTCTCCACTTTTAAGGAGCCTCTCCAGGGGCCTTCTTTTGGTCAGAGGGCTAGAGTTCTGGCACCAGAGCAGGTCTGCCAAATGGACATGATTATGTGAATCAGCCAGGGCACCAGGAGGCTTTGATGTTGCATTAGGAAAATGATGGTGGCCATAGATCATGATGGCCCCCCCATGGCCATCCCCCTTTGTTTCACAACCCTTGTCTGCCTACAAAGCTCTTCATACGCTTACAGGATAATGTGATCCTTTTAACCTTTCTATGAGGTAGATAGACCAATGGAGGGGATGAAGTCAAGCTCTCTTCACTTGCAAGTGACATAACCTAGTGTATGGGAAATCAGAGAGACTATTTGGATGAACTACTGAAACTAAAAAGTGTGGTCACCTAGGTTGCAGGATGCAAGATAAATACAAAAAAGTCAATTCTGTGTCTATATACACTAGTGATGAAAAATCTGGCAATGAAAGCAAGAAAGTACATTCACAAAGTAGCCAAACAATAAACTATTTGGCAAGGAGCTTAGCTTAAGAAATACAAGACTTGTACAGTGAAAACCACAAACCATTAGTGAAAGCAGTTGAAAAACACCCGCTACTGGCAGCCGAAAGACAGCTCACATTCATGGACCAGAATCCCTTCTGCTTGTAACGTGATGGTTCTGCACAAATGGAAGAGATTCAGTGCAGCCCCTGCAAACATGCTGCCTCTTGGTGGTGCAGTGTTACAGATGCCGAAAGTGAGATTCAGGAAGATCACAGGGTTTACCCAAAGTCACATGACCAGAAAATGAGAAAGCTAGGACCTGATTTTGTCTTGAGCTTCTTTTGTCTGGTAGTCTTGATGAAGAGGACAGCTGCCCTGGGCATCCATGGGCAGCTCTGGCCTTCCCAACTTTCTAGATGAGATTTGCCATCATAAATTGTACTCATTTGTTGATGGCTTCTAATCAAGAGCAGAGCCTGCTCCCTTAATCCCTGTCCCAAATAACCTAACTGAATCCTCTTGTATGTCCCTTTTCCCCTTGCTG
Organism: Scalopus aquaticus; assembly: GCA_004024925.1. Lineage (NCBI taxonomy): Eukaryota > Metazoa > Chordata > Mammalia > Eulipotyphla > Talpidae > Scalopus > Scalopus aquaticus. Next base: position 7,350 of record PVIJ01011644.1, read on the forward strand.
CCCCATGGTTCCTTGGGGTGTGTGTTCCCCCTTACACTGGTGAGTAACAGTCCCCGTGCCTTGAGCTACCTCTGTTCCCAGTGATCTTTGCCATAGGTGAAAAGGGCCCTTTCATCACTTTCACTAATTGTCAGTTTCTTCAAAAATACCTGGAAGGAAAGTGAAATGCTATGTCCAAATCTTTGGGACAATTTTGGAAAACCAGAAGACTTCTGGATTCTTCCCCTCAAATTCTTTTCTCTATGGATTTCCAGACCAAAAGAGGTTTAGTAAGGATAATGACACCCCTGGTGCTTCTGATATACTTCTCCAGCCCAGTTTTGGGGAGCCACCTGACCTTCAGGTATAAAGCTAGCCTGAACTGTCTCATTTGTTTTTTAAAAGTATACTAGTACCATCATCACTGGTGCTTTTTCCATAGTACCTAAAACTCTCTATGACCTTCTCATTTATTAATTAATAAATGTTTCCATTTATATCTGTGCTCACCAGCTAATAAATGCTTTGGAGTCAGGGCACCTGATAGAGTATCCGATAGCCCTACTGTCAAGACTAACATCTATTGTCATATGATAAACACTTTAAAATGTATTTTTTAATTATATGAAATTCTAGTATAAAGGAGTCAAAAACTCCCACGGTAATTAATTGCAATAGATATAGCCTTCTCTGCTGGAAAATGATCTATGTACTGAGAGAATAGATTTGTCTGATGTCAGTGCAGCCAGTGGGTCCAGGATGGCTAGTGAGACAGATTTCAGAGGAATTTAAAGATGCTCCTTCTGACAGTGATGTCTAGTCCAAGATAACGGAGCATCTTCTATACCTTCCTACTTTCCAGCCAATATCTACAAATATTTGACAGTAATTCACTGGTTAGCTGCAGGGAATCTCATTCAAGCATTAGTTTGGAGGAAGGACATGATGGCCTTTAAAATTATAACCCGAGAGTCTATGATTAGAAGTAATTGACAAGCGGTGCTGAAGTCACAACGCTGATGTTCATGGTTAGCTTCTGAGAACAAACCCGCTTACGTCGAGGCGCAGTGCGTCTTGTCAGGTGCATGTGCTTCATGTCTACAAAAAAAGCTCTTTGTAATTGAACGCACTGAAGCTCCTGTACATCCCTTCTCTCCCCCCTCTCCCTCTCTAGGTCCAAAGGCTGTTGAAGCTTATGGCAAAAAGTTTGAAGTAAAAACTGTTTCTGGAAAACTGCTCTTCTCTGCAGATAACAATGAAGTCGTAGTAGGAGCCGAGAGATTAAGAGTTTTAGGTAAGGAAACTTTCAGCATTTCCTTGGTTTGATGTGATGGTGTGTATTTTAGAGGGAAAGTGAAATGGTGTCTCCAAGAGTGATTGTGCTCAATTACCTGGATTCTTTTAAAGCTAGGTACTAGAACCCTCACCCCAAAGCCTGGTCTCCTGGTGAACTTTTCTCAGGTCATAAACTCTTTGAGGCTTATCTGCCAACCCTGAACTTCGGGTGGGAATGTGTGGTCATGCCTTGAATATACTAGAATGCATCTTGTCCTCACAGATCTGCAGTGTTGCTAGAAGCAGTCAGACCTATGTATGTGATGCAGGTCTCAAATGTAAGAATTAAGAACCTCGGGAACCGCTGAAAAGCATGAGCCCGTGCATCCAGCCATGACCTACTGTGTTAGCAGCTCTGGCGGGTGGGTCTGAGAACAACTTTGCAGACACTTGCCCGAATGGCCCCACTGTGAAATCATTGAATTTGCCTGTGCAACTGATGAGTCCTCTGTGATTTACAAGGAAATGGTCTAATGTGGTGGCTTTAGTGTCCTGATGCAGGAGCCGATCTTACCCCTGCTTTTCAGCTGCAGGCTGTGGGACATGGACTGCTTAGGGGCATTGCTGAGCCATTTTTCTTCTCTGCTCAGTGGAGCTAAGAACATCTCAGGTTGTCATGAGGAATGAAGGAGACCATGATATTTGTGCTTATTACAGTGCCTACTACAAAATACCATCCTGGGAGCTGCAGCCATTGAGCCTGCTGCTGGTACTACTGTTAGTAAGATACTGCACTTCCTCCTCTCACTCCCTCAGAGTCATTGAAATACAATGGTAAAGAGGTCAAGAAATAGCCCCCTATGATTTTAACCCCACCCCTGTCTTTTCCTAGCTGTATGACCTTGAGCGAGTCATCTAACCTCTCTGTGTTGATAATTGTTCCTCTATAAAATGGGGATAATAGAAGTATCTACCTTCTGAGTTTGTTGGAAGGATAAAATGGTGCAACCTATTACAGGGGTTAGTAAGTTGGATAAAAAATAGCACTTGTTATTTTCTTATTATTGTAATAATTATTTGCCTGAAGCTGCTCTTTGTTGTCTGCATTATGAGCTTCATTTGGCATCTTCTTTCTTTTCATTACTACTGTCTTTCTGATCATCAATTAAGCTTCCCCACTCCCCTGTTTTCCTCTTACTCTTTCCCTTCCCCTCTCTCTCTTTTTCATGTAACATACACTCACATCTAACTTCCTCACTGCTACAGGAATCCAAAATCTCCATCCCTAGTCTTGGCATCTTACCTGAGTTCCACTTGGTCCTATCCCCCACATCGCCCACCATCTCCTGTGGGGATAACCACAGCCACTCTTCAGATTCAGCACAGTGATTCCCTTCACATTCAAAAGACCTTGACTTCTATGGAAAAGAACTAGTAGCCACGCCTCATAGAATGTTGCCTCACAGGGCTGCAGCATAGTAGGGGGGAGGGGCGCAGCAGTTATTGGGGAGGTAAGGGAGGGTGGAGTGGCCAGGGCCTGTTGCCTGGGGGGCTCCATTGTTCCTGCTAGTGAAGCCTATTATCTCTATTCTAATATCTGCCAATTGGTTGCCCGGAGTGTTCCTCATACCAGCACTTCTGTCCCTGCCTGACCCCACACCTAGCTGACAAGAAGGAACTCTGGGCACCAATAAGGAGGGCTGGGGATCCCACAATAGAGGACTTCAATTATCGGGAAACCTGGCACGGGGACCCTGTGTAGGCAGACTGCAATTGCTGCCCTCTCTTTTTACTGGGGAAAAGAACACACCTGGGCTATGGCGGGTGGGAGGTGCTGAGAGTGCAGGGTGAAGCCCAGTGTCTGTCATTTGTCCTCCAGTGCCTTTGGCATGTCACTTCAGCTGTGTAGGCCTCCCACTCCTCCCACAGTGGGCTCATGCCTGGCTCTCCCAGGTGCCGGAAGAACTGCCTAGTGCAGGGATGCAGCACTCAGCAGGCATCCAGTGTGCTACCCATGGCTGTATTGGGGGTGGCTTTTTTGGTCCACTTGGGCTTCAGGGAACCCATAAAGTCCAGAAATTTTATACCCCCTTTGTGTGTTCATAGGAGGTTCTCAGAGATTGGATTAGGATTTGCAGATGCAGTCATACAGCAGATGAGCCGTTGATTTTCTGGATACACCGTTATAGGCTAGTAAACCCAGTGCACCCATTTCTTGTAAGGCTGATCATCAGATGAAGAAAACAAGGCCTGGAAAGATAAAGAAGCTTGCCCAAGATCAAGGGCTAGTAAGTGGTAGGACCAATGTTCAAATCTGATGTATGCAAATGTGTCTCTTCTAAGACCTTTTCCAATTGTTGCCATTGTTTTTCACGTCTAGTTACAGAAATGGCACTTTCTACATTAGCTCTAGGTTTGGGGGAGATAACACAAGAAGATCAGGTTACCTTTTATTCCACAAAGTGCTTTGCTATCCCAGCTCTAAAAAGCTATGGTATCTCGGGCCAAGATCATATTGTACAAATGGGAGTTGGCCTTTCCTGTGTGTTTCTTGGGGTTTCATGAATCACTTCACTGCTTTAAACTCTGACTTTGCAAAGATGCAGGATCATTTTAGATGCTCAAACACTTTAGCTTAGTCTTAGTGGACAAAAACTTCTGCTGGGTCATTTAAGAACTTTCCCCAATTCACCCAACCATTACATAGATTGAGGGCTGGAGGACCATGGCACTTTGGGTCACTTGAAGGCATGTGGATATTTTTGTCATCATTGTTACATAAGTTTGTGATAGTTCCCTTAGAGAATTTAGGATAAAATCTGTCTCGCGCTATCCTTGGGAGCATTTACTTTTTTTGTATAAGACTGCAGAAGGAAAGCATCATAGTGACTACCACTGCTTCTACCCGTGCCAAAAAGATTAGGAAATGACCACGCCAACGCACACATCTCTCAGCCCCTCTTCAGTGAAATGAGCCTGGTGTGTTGCAGAAATGAGCTTCCTGTCAGCTGGGTTCCGCCATATGGTGTGGAACGGGAGGCTTAGGCAGTTTCATTTTCAGTTTAATGAGGAGTTTGTCTGCTGGGCTTGTAAGATGGCATGGGCCAGGGGAGATTTGATTCTGGGTGCCTCTTGCCTAGCGGAGACTCATGTACCTGGGTCTACATTCTTGCTCAAGCTTGTAGAGTCTCAGAACCTATCCAAGTCTATTTTTTCTCCCAAAGCTTTCATTTCCACAGGTGTAAAACAATGACTGGAAATGAGAGTGAGTAACTAGGACTGTAAACCTCTGAAAAAATCAGTCAGCTTGGGAGCTGGCTGTCTGGCTCTGCCCACTCCGTGGTGATGGCGCCCAGTACCCTACCTCCCCAAGCTCCACAGCCTGTGGGCATCACCTTCTCGGGAGAGAGAGCTGGGCACCCGCTGTCCAGGTGTTCCCCTCCCCTTGACTTCTAGATTCTTGGCTCTCCCCACTGTGCTCCCATGTCACTGATGCCACTCTGCTCCTGTCTGTAACTCTTCTGTGTCCCTCCAGGTGATATGGAACAACACCTGGGGCACGCATGGACTCCCCCAAGGCTCACACCTGACTTTTCTCTTCCCACAGCGCTAAGGGAAAGCCCACTCTTGTGGTTTCAACATGTGCTCTTGTCAGGTGACAGACCTGGAACTGTCTTTTCAAGGTCCATGCCAAATTCCCAGCAGCCTGGACTCTTGGGCATGGAGCGTGCACCATCACTTCCAATTCTTCACCTGCAGGAGCATACACGCCCTCCTCCCAGCTCCCTGCCTCTCCAGAGCCCCTTCCCTAATGCCCGGGGGGTCCCTTTTCTTTGCTTCAATGTCTTATTCCCATGCCAGTATCAGGCCTTGCCTTCTACACAAGCATGAATGTCTTTGCCATCCTTGCATTTTCCACATCACACACATTTATTCAGATCTGATACAAGAAAGCTGACGTTTGTAGTCAGACCCATCCATTTAGTCACCAAAAAGGTGTAAAATTAGTGTGCAAGATGAGACATGGTAAGAGTTTAGCTCTAATCACAGAACAATGTAATTAAATACTGGACAGGACTGACTTGTACAAGGCAACAAGGGTAGCCAGGGCCTCAGAGGGGTATCTTCATGGAGACACCGAGGAAAACATCATTCTGATTTTCATTAATGACCAATTTCACTGAACAATGAATTGGACATTATAGCATTATAAACAAAGCATAATTATAAAGTGTTATTTTAATTGTTAATTAGATCCATTTATACTCTAGATTAGTTTTTAAATATGTCCTCTAGATGCCACTTGATGTTAATTATCTGGGTTACATTATTATCAATTGAAAAACATTTTTAATTAAATCTAAACCCATTTAAATTAGCATAAGATTTATAGAAATTTAAATGTGGCACTGTTTTTTTAGGACAGCAGATGATACATTTAGCTTTTGAATGAGTTTTTGATGAAACTCTCTACTACAACCAGGCAGTGATAATTATTAGGTTGAAAGAATGGGGTGTTCTTAGTTGTGTCCATTCGTGTGTGTGTGTGTGTTTGTGTGTGTATGTGTGTGTGTGAGAAAGAGAGAGAGAGAGAGAGAGAGAGAGAGAGAGATTATGAGAGAGAGAGGTGAATGCACTTATATCTCCTAAATATTGTTTCTGGCACCTTGGAGATGCAGGGGTGAATGTCATGTTCTGTTCCCTGCTTTCTGTCAAATCACAGATATGTGATGCATGTGCAGATGTCCAAGAACCCAAACTGAAAACAATGATTCTACAGGTGACAGAATGCAGTGGTAGTGGGTGGCACCTTGAATGAAGGATTGTTTGAATGTCTTGAATGTGCGGTGGGCAGGGGCAGGGGCCCTCGGGAGAACGCCTGCCGGGTGAATGAAGCAGCTGGGACTCACTTGGTTGCAAATGATGGAAATGCAACTCAGAGCCAGTGGGGATGTATTGCCTCAAGTGACAGAAAAGTGCAGTGATTTCAGGCTAGATTGGGTGGGGTGGCAGAAATAATTGGCCCCCTGTTCAGTCTGTTTCTCTTTCCATCTTTCAGCTCTGTTTTCTAGTCTTATATTCTGTCTTCAAGTCTACTGATGGGCAGGGAGAGTGTGTCCTTCCTAAAATATCAATACATCCAGCAAGTCTTGGGTTTTGCACTGACTAGACTGACTTGGGCCATGTGTCCATCCCTGAATGAGTCATTGTGACCAGAATGGTGGCATATGACGATCAGCAAGGTGGCTCAGGTTCCGACTGGTGTAGCCACCTCAGCCAATGCCTGTAAGCGAGACTGAGGCAGGGAGTTGTCCAAAGGAAAATGGGATGTTGTTTCCAGGAGACGGCATGGATGGCAGATGAAGAAAAACAGCAAATGTTCAGCATACTAATCAAGAGTACCATTGTGGGAGACCATGGCCACTGCACAAGGGACAGGAGACCCCAAGATTGGGAATGGAGGAAACTTTCTAAGTCCTCCCTATCTTGCCTGCTCAGCTCCACTGCCCCAGACTCCTGGATTCATTCCCTCGCAGCACTGGACTTTCTTATCTTTGTGTAGAATCCTCTTTCCCAGTATAAGCAAAAAGGATCTCTTCCTTTATGGCTCAAATATCACTTCTTTTGACCACCTTATAGCGTGTTCCTACCATCACTGTCTGTTCCAAGAGTTGACAAAGTATGGTGTGGCACCAAATCAGGACCAAACCGTGGCCTGGTTTTGTCAATAGCAATTTATCAGAGTGCAGCTCTGCCATGGGCTGGGTTCTGGCTGCTCTCACACATCAGTGGCAGGATTGAGTGGTTGAGACAGATCGTGTTACTCACAAACCCTAAAATAGCTTTTATTTGACACTTTTCAGAAAAAGCGTTTGCTGATTCCCGGTTTGTTTTTTATTGTGTTTTATTCCTCTGTGGAACAGTTACCATAACATGACATGGGGTGTGGGTGTGGTTTCATCCTGTCCTCATTTGAATGGCAACTTCATGGCTGCAGGAACTTTTGTTTTTCAGAGTCTAGAATAGTCTGATGCATAGTAAGTTGCTCAGTAATACTTGGTGCAAGAATGAGTTGGAATATTTTGCATGTTGATTATTTTATAACAAACCTGATCATATGGAGAAAAGAAGGGAGGACTTTTCTATGTGTACCCTAAGTTAGAGAGAAAGGGAAGAATAGATGGGAAAGACCATCTTGACCCAGAACTAACAAAACATGAGACTGTGCAGAAGACCAAGATGTGGGGGAGAGAGAGAGAGTTAGGGTGTCTCTGGTGCTATGTGCTTTTTCAATCAAACAGTTGTGGTGAAATTAACAGAAATTTATAGGAACAAGAGCAGATTCAGAATCGGGATGAAGAGAGCAGTTGCAGATGCACTCGGTCTTGCCTGAGAGCCTCCCAAAGGGAAAAACCCAGTGTCCCATGAGAAACACCAGCAAAAATGCCCACAGAGGGTCTTATGGCTGAACCTCTGGCTGAGCAGAGGGTCAGGGTCATTCCCACATATTGAACAGATGGAGTCTAGAGAGGATATCACCTAGGAGGGGACCCTGGACAAGAACATAGAGTGTTCTTGTCCCTCAAATAGAGTGCCCTAAAAAGCACCCAGCTCCCCAGCCCAGGAACCGACACATTTCTTCCTCAGAATGAGTTCCAGGCTTGCTTTATTCAGGCGTGACATCCTCCTGGGAGCATCTGCAGAAGATGAGGGTCGTACCCTATGTTCTTAAACTTTCCCTCACCCACTCTACCTTCCACCCTGACAGTGAGAAGGAACTCGAAGATAAGAATGGACAGAACTGGCCAAACTTACCAATCACATGATATTGCCTGTAACACTCAAATCACTAACAAGTGTGTGTAAACACTGCTCCCCTTTCCTTTCCTGTTGCCTCCATCGGTCCCTCTTCTTTCTCTCCCTCTGAGAAATAGCTCATTGGTGCTGGAAAGGATGCCTGAGAGAGGCTGAAGGATGGTTGTGAAAAATGGAGCAGAGGGGACAGTCCAGCAAGATGGCAGCAGGGGAAGACACCAGGCTGGTTTCCTCCAGATAGTCACAACCAAACCACACCTACACAAAGACAATAACCCTTGAATGACCGATGAATGACAATGCAAAAGTAGAACAGTGTTCCTCTTATGGTGTGAGAACTCAATAATTCGGTCATTGATCTTCAGGATAGGAGAGCCTACCCATCTCATAGGAACATTTGGGTAACCAAACTTGTCAGGGCCCTCTGCCCACTGTGACCCCTAAAGGAGACCATCTGCTGGGGAGTCAACTCTGCTACAAGGGTTGCTATTTGTGGAATTCTTCCTTGGCATCTCATCCCAAAGTTGTTTTATTATTTACAGGAGTGCAGGAGTAATATATTAGATCATAAAGATACACTCCCCATAAACCAAAGGAAGGAAACCAAACATGAAAGACTCTCGGATGAGCAGCCCAACCAGAGCTACTTAATGAGAAAAAGCGCAGCTCTAGCATAGAGAAATAATAATGGGGTTCATTTGAACTGCTCATGGGAGCACAACTCTCCCAAGTCCCCAGCCTGCCCAAAGCCCAGATGATGGTGCCACCTGGCTCCCTGCCCCCATGCACCCTTCAAGTCCAGCATCCTAAACTGCCGATTCTACCTCCTCTCCTGAGCTTGAGGGTTAATTCCTGATGCAGGAGGAAAGGCGCTTACTGGGCCCCACACATGTTTCCCTTTGGCAAGAGGGAGATGTGATTTCATGGCAACAATGGATTCACGGATCTGTGGCAACGTCCCCAGCTGCCCCAGTGTGTTGTCCAAGGAGACCTCCCCATTTGCTGAGGCTTAGTCTCCCTGGGCTGCACGTGGACTGGGGGTGGCGGGGCGGAGGAGGAGAGGCAGCTGGGGACGTGTGTCAGCTTTCTGGTTTGATTAAAGAGTTGATTACGCTCACTATTTGGCTGCTTTGGAGGGAACCCATGCCAGCACTTGCCCAGAGAGGGGTACATTCCTGGATTTTTGTTTGGGGAACTGATGTGACTTTTAATTTCTCCATCAAGCTGCAGCTCATGCGCTTGGAAGCATCTGCTGGTTTGTCCTAATCGTTGTTTTCTTCCTGCTGGTTCTTACCAAGAGTACTGTCCTTTCAAATGAGGACATGAACTTCTGCCAGGCCATCTTCAATGTCAAGAGGCTTTGCACACAGTCTAGCTCTATGGTCTCCCTTCTCATTAACTCTGTTTGCTGCTGCCAAACACTTACGCAACCAAAAGTCACCTGAGTTGAGTATTTTACGCAACCAAAAGTCACCTGAGTTGAGTATTTTTTTTCTTCCCAGCAGAGGCCAAGAGAAATATTGGTATTCCACAGTGACACTAGGAATTTAATGAGATGACAATGTGAATAAGAGACTCTTGGTATGCCGCATAGAGAAGGAAATTAACTTTATTCTCCATTGTTGGAGGAATTGGAGTCTCGTTCTACTTATGTGAGTGGGAGCAAAGTGCTAAAAATACTCCCTTCCATACTTACGCATCTCCTCCCACTTTGCTCTGGTTTTGCTCTGCCCTGCTCTTCTCCCCTTCGCTCCTTTTGTACCCTGCCAATATCTCCTAGGAATAGCCGGTCAGGCAGGACCAGTGAATCAGACAGAAGGAATAAGGAGAGAAAGAAAAGAGACACTTTGCAGATCTCTACACTGCACAGGGTCAGAGCAAGTGCCTAAGGTTCTTCTCTCCGGAACGGCAGATTGTTTCCATGGGTGTGGGGTGTGCGAACGTATCCCCTGGGTTCTGCTTTTGGCTCCATGAGACCACTTTGAGTGAGGTTCTACGTCTCTGAAAGCCTCAGATCCGCTGTGGGCAAGGGGAGTAACAAGAGTACCTACGAAACATGTAAATTCCTTGGCACATCATCAGATGGGATCAGATGCCATCATCCTAACACTGTTATCCCTGCTCTATTTGCTGTTGAGCGTCAACAAGGACAATGCCTGAGCTCCTTGATCACAGTAGGTCATATCTAGCAGGGGTGGCAAAGCACAGAGCCAGTGAAATATTAGATAGTAGTGAAAACATCTTCTAAAAAAATGGAGCAATAAATACAAGATATACTTGGCCACAGTGCATGCCAAGAGGCCTTGACAAGCCTACAGAGGTGACCCAGCAATTTCTTGGAGGAGAAATGAGGGACAGTGTAAGGGGTGGGGTAGGGTTGACTGAGCAGATGGGTAGAATAGGCAGCTGCCTGGTAGACAGCAGGATCAGCAGAACCAGAGATCAGCAGCCCAGCTCTGGGTGATGGAGGAAGTGGGATGAGCTTCCTGTGTTTTTTCCAGCAAATAAGCACATTTGGATTTATCTTTCGGGAAGAGAGTCATTATCAGCATAGAGTAAACAGCAATTGCTTACTTCCCCCAACACTGAGTTAAGGAGCCCTCTGCAGTTCTGCCAGAAATTCCCAGAGACTTCTCCCTCAGGGCAGCAGGCTCAGCAGGATGTAGTGGAAATGTCCACGGGAATATGGGATTTGCTTTTGATGTATAAGCCAAAAAGAAAAGTCAAGTATAGTCAGATACTTCAAAGTTATTTATGATACAAGAACTTTTCAAAAAGAAAGTCAGGACATGCACAGGAAGGTGCTTGGCATTCTTTAGGCCCTCCGGTTATGTTAGTAGTTCTCCCTTAAAAAGAAATTCAGTAACAGATAACAAAGGTTGAGCACTTGCTCAAATAGTCCAACTGTACACTAGGCCCCTGCCCTTCTGGAAACTACGTTCAAGCAAGAAAGACCCATGTTTTTCATGTGTATTTGAGAGGGATGTGTCTTATCATGAGGAAGACAAGATTTCACAGACATCTGAAATGAGGAAATTTTAACCTAGTATTGCAAGTAGAGGGAGGCTTTTCAGGGGAAGTGATCCTGACACTGGAAGGCCCAGGTGGAGTGAGTCAGGCAAAGGGTGTGCTGGGGAAGTGCTCCCTGGAGTTTACAAGGTCATGGGCAAGTCTGACCTCTGGGGAATAGTTTTAGAAGTCCAGCTAAGTCAGAAGGTAGGGACCAAGGAGCAGAGAGCCAGGCATGAAAGGAGAGCGGCCACAGTTAACAGTTAAGAGTTAACAGTTATTACCTTCTCACTCCATACAAGAGACTGAGTTTATTTGTGTACATCAAGTCAGTTCTCAATAACTTTCATTATTATATTCATTTTACATTTGAGATAACTAACAGAAAGTAAGTTCCCCCCAAGTTTAATTAGCAAGTCAAATGGCAGAAGTGAGATCCCAACCTGGGTAATTTAACTCTAATGTCTGTATTTTGCTTGTTTTTTTTTTTAAGAACACCTTTGTTGAGATATATTTCAAATACATCACACAATCCACCAATTTAAAGTGTGCGATCTAATATTTTAGTAGAAAGAGCCTGTGCTTTTCACATCTATCATGGACACATAGCTACAAATATATATGCACATGTCTATAGTCTCTGTGTCATGTCTGTATGAAGTATGCATATTATGTCTGTCATGGGCTGGGTCTGAGTACTGACTTCATCTGTCCTATACATCCATAATTATTCCATGTGCATGGATCATTATGGGGATGTGTGTATCTCTTATAAAACTGTAACACTATTGAGGACACTGCCTTATCAAGGGGTCTAGTTTTCAGGGAAATGAGAAGACATTGAAGGGCTTTGGGGGATGATAGGATCTGATTTGTGATTACAGGATGCTATAATGAGTAAAGCGCACAACTGAGGGGTCCCCAGGGACCCCAGACTATTAAGGGGTCCAGCCATCTGCATGCACAATGGCAAAGGAATCAGACTTAGTGTGAAAGATTTTTTTTTAAAAGATTTATTTATTTATACATACAAGCTGGGGTACAGGCCAGACACGTGGGGCGGCAAGAGGATTCACCAGAGACAGAGTGGGGAGCAGAACAGGCAGATCAGAAATACACTGCTGAGGGGAGCAGCGGGTGAGGCAGGAGAGGTCTGCCGCACCATGTGGGATTCTCCCCGGCCGGGCGTCGAACTCGCATCGCTGCCGCCGACAGCTCCACAGCGCAGCACTCAACCGCTGCGCCACCAGGGAGGCCCAGTGTGAAAGATTTTTAATAGAATCAATATGCATAAAGAGAAGAAAGGATTTCAAGTCATAGTTTCCCACTAAAACTCCAAAGATTATCCATCCTCTTACGGGTAAATGCCCAGACAGACAGGCTTAGCTCAAAGTGAGGTTACTAAGACCCTCAAGCTGACCACAAGTCTAAGATACTTTCTGGCAGGGAGCCCCAAGAAAGGGATTAGGCAGGTCTCAGAGATCTAGAACCAAAGGAGAGACTCAAAATAAACCACATAATCCACCATGAAGTCAAGCTAACGGTTGCCATTGTCTCTGCCAAGAACCAGGAGTAGCCTCCCACGTGTCTCACATCCACGTGCCTCTTCCAAGTGTCTTTACATGTCTCTCTTCCAGGTGTCTCCCCCTTTTCTTGCACCTCCCATTATATATAACCTTGCTCCTTCCCAGCTGCCTGGCCCCACCCCTCACCCCTTCAAAAAGTCTGGGTCATGGCCTCGCAGGAGCCCTAGTCCAAAGTTTCTGCATGTTAGTGGGGACAGGGAAAAGTGCTCATTCTATGTCCTCCCCCCTTCATGGAGGTGTATCTGTAAATGAGGAGGATCAGCAGAGGTGGGTTGGACAGATCCACTAACCAACATGTCCATGAGGTCTATACTTGGCACTTTAATTCAGAAAGACATTCCCAATTACTACTCAGCTATAAAAAATAAGGTATGAAATTCTGCCTGCCATTTGCTATAACATAGGTCACTCTTGAGAGGATGATGCTAAGTGAAAAAACTCAGATGGAAAAGACAATGATTGTGTGATCTCACTCATATGTAGATTAAGAAACAAAACAAAGGAACACACAAAAACACGCTCTTAGATTTGGAGACCAGATTGGTGGTGACCAGAAGGGAGGAGGAAAAGGGTGTGGTAAATCAGGTAAAGGGGGTCCATTATAGGGTGGCAGATGGAAAGTCGACTTTAAGTGTAGAGCGTAATGTATATATACAGACACTGACTTAGAAGTCTGTATGCCTGAAACCTATATAATGTCATAAACCAATGTGGCATCAATAAAAATTTCAAAAATAAGACATTCTGAAAAGAAAATGATACAACCTGTTTTGCAAAACTTGCCTGCTCACAAACAACCACATTGCTGGTTTGCATCTCAGCCCAAAGGAAGCAGAGCTTAGGGGGAAGGTGGACAGAGCCCCAGCGTGGCCCCTGGGCCCAAACACAGTGCATCATTCTGCCCACAGGGTCCTTTAATGGAAGCTGATGAGAGGTTAAAGCACAGTTACCACTTGTCTGCTTCTTAGGCTTGGGGACAAGGTTGCATTAAACCAAACAAAGGAAAGAGTGGATATGAAATCAACATGCAGGATGCCTGTGAGCCAGGGAGGAAGGGATTGTGCTTTCCTATGGTGTTAAATGCAGCTCAGCTGCCAAGGAAAATGCCTCTCCCTTCTGACTTCTGTCTGTCTGCCCAACTGGTTCCTGGAGTGTCCAGGCTCCAGTAGTTTGCATCGTGGGTGTTGAAGGTGTCCTTCAATACAAGTTCATTTGGTCTAGTTCTTCTTCCAGGACTCTGAAAAGATGGCCCTCCTTTGTCAGTTCTGATCAAAGATTTCTGGGGGAGCCAACCTGCTACTGGGAACTTATGTTGCAGTGTGTGAAGTAAGAAACATGTCTAAGAAGCTCATGTGCAAGGCGTGCACCCTAAAAGTGACCCAAAACATTGTCGTTCCCAGAATTCCAAGGAGAGTTAGTTGTTCACTGAGAAGTAGAGATTGGAGTTGGCCTTCAGAGACCAACGGTCTCATTGTCTGGGCTGGGGGGTGCTGTCCCCCTTGGAAGGACTAACCTAGAAAAGCATTCTTGTTCTTGTGGTCCAGCCTGGGGACTAAACTTTAGTTCCAGAATTTTGTCCTGATGCCTGGATAAGTGAGGGATGAAAGGTGAAGAGGGTCCTGGCTCCTCTCTCTTGGTAGCACCCCTTTCAAAAATAAACTTAGAAGGAAATGAATTACAGTGTAGGAGTTGGATTGAGTGGTTTTAAAGGTGCCCCTTTCCACTTGCTCTCCCCATCTTCTCCCTGCCTGCTTTCTTCCATGATTCTCATACAGAACAATTGTACCAGCACAGGAGGCTACTTTGGGGGAACAGCTGTGCTGCCACCAGTCACAGTAGGCCAATAAACAAGAGCGGATGAAACCCTGAAACCCGAATGTTCTTTATCAAGTTAGGTCGGGATACTTGGATGGTATTGTTTGGCTGTCAGCTTTATTTTAATAGAATTTTATTGTCTTACCATTGATTTATGAAACTATAAATTTGGGGGTACACGTGTGTATAAACTTCATCTCTCCCACCACCAAAGTTCTAATGTCTTTCCTACTCTCAAGTTGACTTACTTGATTGTTAAAACCATCTTCAAATTATTCAGGGTAGAAAAGAGAGAGAGAGAAATCTGCAAATGTCCACCTGAGTATTAAGAGACTCAAATGGTGAAGATAGAATGCCTCCCCGTGCCCACTCAGGTGAGCCTAGTTGCTCTCACCTCACACCTGTTACTGACAGGTCCCTGGGTGGGGTTTGACCCCCACAATAGGCAGAAAGTTCTGAGGGTGACTGTGACCTCTGAACAGTGGCCCGATGCACATAGTTGCATACAGGTAGAGATGTTTCTATTATCTCCATGTCATATGGACGTGTTGGAGATATATTTTTCTGTATGCCATTATATAAATTGTTCAAGGTTACCAAACACCAAACAGAAAAAGAACTATTGGCTTCAGCATATGAAAAACATTTCTGTGATGTGACACATGCCTTGGTTGCATACTTCCAAAAACATCTTGTCGAAGGCCTGATAATTACCTTCATTTCAAAGTAGCGGATGAGTGCAAATGGTATTTTGAGATGGGTGCAATAACATTACTCTGAAATGAAATAATCTGTGATTTCTGTTGATGACAGAGTGATAATTACTATAGATCATGGTCTACATTCCTATCAAAGGAAATGCTAGATTTAACTTCAAGATTAGTGAACCTCAGAATGGCAACTTGTCCCTCAAAGTTCATGGGCCCAATGAATTCTGCTCATGACTCCCCATGTCTGTGGCCCCCAGATGGGGCCTCCTGTCCACTGTCAGTGCCCAGGGAGCACTGGTCATGTGCCATGCCCAGTCTCTATGTGGAGCTGGGCGTGCAACTAGAACACGCCAAGAATAGGACAGGATTACAAACTGAGATCTGTCTATATCATGTTCTGTTTATCACCATGGACAGATGCCTGGGTCTCCTGTTTCATCATTAAATTCTGAGCGAGGTTAGCCAGGGCCAGGTGATGTTATCACCAACTGTGTTTCTCTGCAAGGGCATTGTTACCCCCACCCCCAATCCCCAGAGTATACTTGGCAATGTCTGGGGAGACCTCTGACTATCCCCCTGGGTGAAGCAGTACTACTGGTACCTTATAGGTAGAATCTGAGATGCTGCTCACCATCCCAAATGCACAAGGCATCCCCCACAAAAAGGATGTTAATAACACTGAGTTTGAAAAGCCCTAGGTCAAGGTCAGGTGCACATGACACCAATGAAGTTCCACTGGGAATAATGTAGCATCTCTGTTCTCTGTCCTCCACTCTCTGGGAGCCTGGCTGTCCTTCCTGCTCTCTGGTCTCTCTTGGTCACTGATGCTATTCTTCCTTCCTCCTGATCTGACTGTTCACACAGCAGGTGCACAGTTAACGTCAGCCGCAGGTAATCAGTCACCTCAGCCTCCCAGCTGGGTGTGTGGTTTCTGTGGAAGGGCAGAAAAAGCTGTAGAGATGGCACCTCTTTTCACTGGGGCCACCAGAAGTGACAAGAGTTGGGGTTTGAATCTCTTCCTCCTATTGACAGTGTGTTCACCTCACCTTTGTGGGATAAGGAATACAGCAGCCCAGATGAAGCATTTCTAGTGGGAGGTTCTGTTTCTTCTTGCTACAACTTATACCTGGCCTGCAGCTTGAATCCTTTATTTTACAGTCTTTTAGTTGGAATGGATCTTAAAGGCATTTATGACAGGGCTGACATTTTCTAGCACTGAATAAGGTTTTCCACATTGTTTTCTGCCCTTTATATTAGTATACAGCTTGTTTCAATATGTCCCAGAGACCCCTCTCCATTGAGAACCGAGGTTAGATCCTCAGTTACAAAATCTACCCTCATTTGTGCAATGAAAGGCTGCACCCATCTCCCGGGCATTGGAAACAGCAGATGTTCTGTGTGTGCTTGGTGTTAGAAGCATGTCTTGCAGACTTCAGTGGTAGTTCAGGGCAAGCTCCAGGTGGGTGTGTTTCTATCAAATTCTGAGATGTGCTGAAATTGGTGGCTCTTCCTCCTTCTATAACTGATTTGGCTCAATCCTGAAGTGATTCCTCAAATTCTGATCCGTTTCCTGGTGGGTGGATGACTTCTCTGGGGTTCCCTGGTCTCTGAAGGATTGGGAGCCGTGTCTCCTTCATCCATTTAGCAAGCCATCTCCTTGAGCTGTTTCCATTTGTCAAGAAAATCTGGGCAGAAATTTTACATTGCCTGAGTAAAAATATTCAGAAAAGTGAGACTGACCTTACTGATTCATTAGGGTCTGGTGTCCTAAAATTGGGGTGGGAATTTGAAGAACTATAAAAATACAGAAAGTTGACAGACCTAGATGGAAATGTTGCCTTTCATTTTAAATTTCATCATAATTGATCATATTTAGCTTACACATCTCACTTTCAGGGCACTGTTTATAAAAGGGGCAGTTTTAAAAGATTTCAAGGAAGTCTGTATTGCATCCTGAGAGTATTCTCTGGGTGGTTGATTTGTGCTAGCACCTGTATTTTGCTGTGCAGGCTGAACGCTGGTTGTTCCTTTCTCATTGGATCCTCACAAATGGGATGAGCTGTAGGATTTTTGCCCACTTTATAGACGCAGAAACAAAATATAAAACAGCTTAAAGGCTTCAGTCTCACAATAAATTTAGCAAGGAAGCCAAGACAGGAGCATCAGTATTCAAGCATATTAATTAATATCTGTGCTACAATGTGTAATAGGAAAACCGGTAAGCCACAGGTTAAAACACCTAGATCCGCTCTATAAATGATTTCTGTAACTTGCAAGTTTTGTCTTTTCTTTTGACATTTTGTTCAGTTTCCCTATATTCCACATATAAGTGAAGGCATCCGAGATTTATCTTTTCCCTTTTGACTTATTTCACTGAGCATTCAGAAGGGGAGGGGAAGACAGAGGGGACAAAACAGGGGCGGAAGAGCACAGGGACTATGTGAGAGTTCATGGGTGCTGTGGTGGTGGCAGAGCTACGGGGACTGCACATGAGGGGAGAAATCAAATACTGTCCAAAATGAACAACGATATATGAGAATAAATAAAGAAAAAATAAATTTTATATCAATTAAAAAATAAATTAATGTTGTAACACTGCTTAGTGAAGTGTAGATCCAAAATTTGCAATAGGGAAAAACTAATTCATCATCTATAAAGTGAAGCCAAGAGTGACTTGTTTCAGTTTATCAAAATGTAGGACATGAAATACCTTGGAAGTTTAAGAAATAAAGAGCTATATTTTGGGGCTGTCTCCAGTCAACCCCAGTAACCCATTGATGAGTTCTCCTTTAGAGAATTTATTTCTTAATGTGCAAGAGTTCCAGTATTTATTTTTCATTATTGATGAAAACTTGGACCAGCTTCATTTTTAAAATAAGAGAGAGTAAAGAACTAATTGAGAGCAGGCAGCCTTGAGAGTTAAAAGCTGGTTCACATCTGAGCAGCAGGCATAGCAGCTTTGGTCTTTCCTTCTAATTAGCAAACCCCAGAAGGTAATATCCAGAATAGTTTAAAGTCATTTACTCAATGAGGGTGCTGGGGAGGAAGAAAGAAGAGATAGGTGAATGAACCACAGCATGGGCTTCAAAAGGGTGTCCAGAGAACACGCCTGCCTGATCTCAAGCAGATTTCACAATGGATTCCTGGGGCTCCACATACCTGAGATGGGACTGCAAGCTAGTCGGCAGCCTCTCTGAGTCTTTGGTGCACAATGGAGGCGGGAGGGGTATTGGGGGCAGGTGAGAGGTTTCGTTTCCACCTACTTAGTCACTGTGGGATGAAGACAGCCCTTGTAAAGCCTCCCACAGTTTCTCAGATCTGCAAAGTTCTCAACAAATGCACTATTTTTTTTATCATTTAAAAAGTTAAAATTAATCCCCTCTCTTAAAACCACAGTTTCTTTATCTACAAATGGAGATAATAATTGTATCTAATTCTTGGGGTTTTGCAGCAATTGACTAGCATAATGCAAGCGAAGTGTCCAGATTTAGGTTAGGGTCAACCATTGTTCTGGTTAGAATATTGAACATCTCTTAGAAGCCATAAGTTAAATGAACAGTTTAAATGGAGATGCAAAATAATGTTTTTTAAAAATGAAAGTTCTAAAGTCCAGTGGCATAATCAACCTGCTCAGGCTTGAGCTGACAGCCAAAATAGTACTGATAAGAATTTTGGAAAGAAATACAGAATGTCATTCTCTGACCAGGAGTCACATCATGGGAAAAGACTGGACTGTGCATGGTCCCCACTGGACCCCACTATTAGTAGTGGGGTGTAGTGCTGGACTTATTAGATGTTTAAGCTTAAATAAATCATTTACGCTTATCTCCCCTGCTCCCATCATATAGGTGTTTATGAGTATTTTAAAATATGTATGAAAAGCCCCATGAACTATAAATTGATATTCAAAGATTAACTCACATTTGCTTTACCCATTTCTTGTGTGCATGAACAGGCTGAAATGGTGCATGTGTTGCCTGGGACTGTAGACAAAATGGAAAATTTTAGGGCAAATTGTGGAGTCTGCAGATCTTTTGCTATTGCTCACCATTAAATCTCTAATACCTGAGATAGTGCTTCACGATAGCAGGCACTAAATATATATTGACTAAAGGGAGAAGTGGAGGTATAAACTAACAGAGGAAAAATTAAATGAAAAATTCACCTACCCATCTCAGGAAGGGTACTATGTCCGTAGATGTTCTGAGTGTTAACTTAATGGGCCCCTCCAGGCACTGGGCTAGAGATCACAATATAAAATAATGGGAAATGCCTGATCTACTTACTACCGCTTGGAAAGCGGAAACATTTTCATAATGGATCAGAAAGGCGTTTTTCAGGACAACTTGGTAATTCATCTTTATTTCCTTGTATACACAGTGCATCCCATTTCAAATGAGATACTAATGCATTTACGTTACAGCATATGGATTTACAGCCTGGCATGAAATATATTCATAGATAGTATACCTTAATCCTGTTTAGGGAAGGAGAAGAATCAACTGGCATCAGATTAGTATTGATTAACTGTCACTTGGATTGACAAAGCAGCACACAATACACTTAGCAAATACCCACGTCAAGCTATAAAGCTCTGCAGATTTAGGTTTTGACACTTGCTGTTTTTTTCTTTAAAAGATAATCGGTTTAACATCTAAGAACACAGTGTTTGGCACTGAATAATTCAGACTTCATAGACAATGTTTCGTTTTGTTTTTCTTACTGGGTGACATTGGAACTGTTTGCAGGAAGAGGGAAAGGCTCTAAAAAGTTCACAAAATGGGCTTGCCTTGTATGACTGAAATAAGAGAGAGATGCTAAATGCTCCCCATGGTGTGTTACATCAATTCAGACTGGAAGGACACTTGAGTATACTTACCTGCACACTCTTGTCTGATTGTGAAAATGGACTGACTGGTGCTGCCTGTGAATTTCCATTGTTTTGTGCTTTGGCAGCAGAGTCCTGGAGAAATAATGATCGCTCTGAAAAGACAGACTTGTTGGTGGGCTCCAGAGAACAGTTCTTGTTTCACTGATGCGAGGGACAGATGTCAAGACATCAACTCCACCCCATAAAGAAAGAATGCATTATGCAGAGTGCTTCCAATTCTAAGTGACAGGAAGCAAAATTTATCTGGCTTACAAAAGTCTTACAAGAAGAAGGGGGTGAGCTCATTGGAATAATTGAGACTCCCAGACACGGAAGGCTCTCATATTTTTGCAGCATTTCTCCCCTTCCCCAGATTTCCTTCAGGCAGCTGCTTAGTGGAGAGAGGCAGGAACACTCTTGTCCAAGCAGTCGTGGGACACCCTGATTGGCCCTGCTTGATCTTAGAACGAACACAATTTCTAAGGAATCAAATATTCTGATTGACCAACCTGGGTCACATCCTATTCTCTGTGTGTGAAGTGGGGCAAGGGTGATTTTCAGGCTTCTTAAGTTTCCCCAAAGCAAGTCGTTGTAGTATCAAAAGAAGATTGAGAGACTGGTAAGCAGGCAAAAGTTTTGTCACAGTTCAAGCTTCCTCCCTTGTCCCAGAGACACGTCTCATTTTGAAGGCCTTTCTTCAGACTTTGATTCTTGCTCAGTCTTGAAGATTTGCAACGATGAAGGACAGAATTGAAAATGAAAGGGCATTTTTTTCCTAGTGCCAGGTCTTTTCTCCATAGCTGTATTCCCCAACCCAGGTCAACTACCTGGACGGGGTCTGGGAACTGCTGTTAAATATCGCACAATGGGGAATGGAACCCGAGACATTCCATTGTGGTGGCTCAGGCTCAAGATGAACTGGGGACCCTCTGACTCCATTCACTGCAGAACTGCCTGCTGCTGTTGCTTTCTCTTCAGAGAGTCTGAGTTGACTTAAGTCTGCTCATCAACATTCAAGCATTGTGAGATCTACAGCCGTGAGCCATCCAGAATGGAGGTGCTCCGGCTGCCCCCCAGGTCATGTGACCTCTCTTTCTCTGCTCTGCTCTTTTGGTTTTCCATGGAGATGCCACTTCCTGCCTGCCTTTCAATGTGGCTGCCTGCGAATCTGTTTTTGCATGTTGAAAACACAAACTCAGAGAACACTGTGTCTGTTCGTTTTTACCTGGACCACCCTCCCTTTCCCCCCTTGACTTTGTCTCCCTTGCCTGCCTCAGTTATTAGAAGTTATCAGAAGCCTTACTTCAGTTATTAGTGTCTGCTAGTTTTTATATGTATTTTTGCTTTGTGTAAATATCAAATATTTGTCTTTGATCTTCTGACTTGCTTTGATACACATGATTCCCTCAAGCATCTTGCAAATGCGATATTTCTTCTTTCCCTATGGAGGAGTAGTAATAGTATTCCGATGTGTTTATATACCTCACGGGAAAGTGTATTAATTTGTCATTCATTTAAAAATATATATATAACGTTTGGGAGTACAGCTTGATATGTCAACACTCATACATTCTTCATTGCCCTCTCCCAGTGCTCCAGCATCACTATACCATCACCTCACGCCCTCTGTGATTACCCTCTCCTTCTCCTTGGCCCCTGCTGGTAACCACCATAGTTTTCACAGAATCTAAGTTATTTTTGCTGAGTTTTACAAGTCTTTCTTTGGCTATTTTTATTCCATAAATGAATGATTCCTTCCACTAATTGTCTTTCACTTTCTGATTTATTTTTCTTAGTATAATCACTTTAAGGTATATCCATAATGTTCCACAAGTCACTAATTTGTCTTTTTTAATAGTAGTGTTCCTTTCAGAATATATATCACAATTTCTTTATCCAGTCATCTGTTCATGGGCATTGTGATTGATTATTGTGAATAATGCTGCTGTGAACATAGGGGTGCATAAATTTTTTTGTCTTAATGTTTTCATGTTTTTGGGATAAACATTAAGCAGTACTTAATGTTAGATCATGTGATCATTGCTGGATCATGTGATATTTCTACTTTTACATTTTTAAGAGCTTTCCATACCATTTACCACAGAGGTTATATCAGTTTACATTTCCACCAACAGTAAGTTCCTTTTCTCCACATCCTCACCAACACTTATTATTTCTAGTCTTTTGGGTATACACCATTCTCACAGGTGTGAGGTGTATTTCATAGTGGCTTTGATTTGCATTTCCTTTATAACGAGTGACATTAAACATTTTTTCATGTGCCTCTGGGACATTTCCATGTCTTCTTTGAAGGTCTGTTTAGGTCTTTTGCTCACTTTTCGATTGGGTTATTAACTTTTTTGTTGTTGAGTTGCATGAGTTCTTTATATTTTGAAAATTAACCCCTTGTCAGATATGTGATGTGCAAATATCTTCTCACAGTATATACGTTGCCTTTTAATTTTGTCATGGTTTCTGTTGTGATACAAAGGCCTTCAATTTAGCATAGTGTCATTTGTTTATTTTTGCTTTTGATTCCTTTGCTGTTGAAGATGAATCTCCAAATGCATTTCTGAGGTATGTCTAGGAGCATATCACATATCTTTTCCTCTATGCATTTTATGGTTTCAGGTCTTATAGCCAAGTCTTTGATCCATTTTGAATTAATTTTTGCATATGGAGTTAAACAATGACCTAGTTTCATTTTTTTTACATGTGGTCATCCAAGTTCCTAGCACCTTTTGTTGAAAAGCCTTTTCTTTCTCCATTGTGTAGTCTTCACTTCTTTGAAATAGATTAACTGACCGTATTTGCATGGGTTTATTTCTGGGCTCGCTATTCCTTTGATGTGTTTCTGTTTCTGTTCCAATGCCTTGCTATTTTGATTATTATGGCTTTATAGGATAGTCTGAATTAAATTTATCTTTTCTTTCAAGATTGCTTTGACTCTTCAGGATCTTTTGTGATGCCATGCAAATTTTAGAATTATTTCTTCTATTTCCTTAAAGAATGCTATTGAAATTGTCATAGGTATTATACTGAATCTGTAAATTGTTTTAGGTAATATGACCATTTTATCAATGTTTATTCTTTTAGTCCATGAACATGGGGCACTTTGTCATTTCTTCATGTTGTCTTTTCTTTCTCTTGATGATGTCTTACAGTTTTCATTTATAGGCCCTTCACTTCCTTTGTTCTTTACCCTGGATATTTTGTCCTTAAAAATGGGATTATTTCTTTAATTTCTCTTTCCTGTAATTCATTATTTGCATATACAAGTGCAACAAATATTTGGATGTCAATTTTGTATCCTGCCACTGCTAGTGGGTGTTTTGGTGTCTTTTGGATTTTATATGTATATTGTAATATCATCTGCAAATAGTGATAGTTTTTTCTCTTCTTTTCCAATTTGGATTATTTTTATGTCTTTTTCTTGCCTAGATGCTCTAGCTAGGACTTCCAATACTGTGTTAAACAATAAAGGTTAGAGTGAACCTCCTTGTCTTATTCTTTTTCTTTTTAAGATTTTTTTTATTTTATTTATACATACAAGCTGGGGTACAGGCCAGAGGCGTGGGGTGGCGAGAGGGTTCACCAGAGACAGAGTGGGGAGCAGAACAGGCAGATCAGAAGTACACTGCTGAGGGGAGCAGCGGGCAAGGCAGGAGAGGTCTGCCCCACCATGTGGGATTCTCCCCGGCCGGGCTTCGAACTCGCTTCGCTGCTGCCGACAGCTCCACAGCACAGCGCTCAACCGCTGCGCCACCGGGGAGGCCCTCCTTGTCTTATTCTTGATCTTAGGGGAAACACTTTGTTTCTCACCATTGAGTTTGATGTTTATTGTATCACATCTTGATCCAATCCTCTATCAATGGACACTTAAGTTGCTTCCATGTCCTAGCTTTTATAAATAATACTGCAATAAACTTTGTGCAGAGTTATTTGATTTGATTGTTTCATGTTCTCTGAATAGATGCCCAAGAGTAGGTTTGGTAGGTCAAATGGTATGTCTTCTTTTAGTATTTTGAGCTAAATCTAGATCCTTTCCAAAACTGCTGTGAGATGGTATCTCATTGTAGTATTAACCAGCACCTCCCTTATTAAAACAACCTTGAATCTACTGGCCTTCTGGATATCCTCTTTGGTGAATTATCAGATCTGCTTCCCATTTATTTATTGACTTGATTGGTATTTTGTTGTTGCATTGAATATGTTTTTTATAGATTGTGGATATTGATCCTGGTTTGCTGGGTTATTTTCCCAGCTCTATTACTAACTAGCTTTGTAACAGTGGATCTTATTTTACTCAACCTGCCTAAGCCTCATATTTCTCAAACACAGGGCTGTCATCCAGATAAAAGGGATGATATCTATAAAAGCACTTTGCATGATTCCCAGTGTCATTAGTTGGTCCTCGTCAGTCACTGTCACTTAGCTTCAATTTTCAATTGGAGAACCTGACTGGTCAGATTTAGACAGGTAGGAATTCAAATAAGATCGCCTAGGCAACCTTTTCACAAAGAAACAGCTATGAGCAAGATGTGTATAAATACCTATCACTACCTCATGCTGGTCTTTTCCTGGACGAGGAGATTTTGAAAGCATGACTCACAAATCTCAAATTCAAGATGAAAGAAGTAATATAATCAGCAGGGAGTTCAGAACATAGGTTCTGCAGCTAGTTTGGTCTGAGTTCAGCTCCTGGCTTCCACACTCACTCTTTACGAAACTTCTACACTTTAGTTTTGTCACCTGAAAATAGAGAGATAATAATATCATTCACCTCCTAGAGATAGGATGAGAATTAAATGAGCTAATTCCAGTGAGGTACTTAGAAAAAAAAAATCTGGCTAATAATAAACACTTAATACATCTCAACCATTGATAAGACTTCTGTTCCCTAATTGTGACTTTCCACTCCCACAGTAGTCTGATGGGAAACTCCATCACCATATTACAGGGTTACTCACAAATCAAAGTATATATGGCATCAAGAAAATTATAGGCAAGCCTTCTAATCCTTGATACATTAAGATCACCCCTGATACCTTTGTGTTTGTGACCTGTGTGTGCATCTAAGTGTGTTGCCTCTCATCTTATATGTCATAGAAGGCACCCAGGAATCTTTGATAAGTTGTGGGTTCCTCAGCCAACAGTCTTGCTTTCTAAAGTCATGACACACTACACCCTCTTACATCCCTTAGGGTAATTCTGATCCTCCAAAGATCTAAACTCTCTTAATTCTTCTAAATTAGGAGCAAAATCTCTCTTTCTCATTGGCTTCCTTCCAAAGCACTTCTTTCAGTGTTTCACCCAGAGGATAGCCCACACACTCTCATTAGGGTTAGTCCTATACAAAAGCAGGTTATAGCTATTAATTTAAGGCCATTCTGCTTTTCATCCACTGAAAATCTTCCATCATGAGACAGATGAATTTTGCTAAGAATAAGAAACCAAACCCAAACTCTTCACTGAGTGATTCTGTTGATATAACATTCTAGACAAGGCAACATTCAAGGGCCTGAGGACAGTGGGAGCCAGGAGTTAAGACTTGAGGGTGAGACTGACAGAAAATTGTGCTACAAAGCAATTTTCAGAGTGATAAAATTGTGCTGTTTGCTTATGGTGGTAGATTCATGACTCTTACATTTGACAAAACTCATAGAACTATATACCACAAATTACACATTTTACTTTATGAAAATAAGCAAAGAAGTATCAAGGAGATGCAAAGGGTCTGTCTGTCTGCCTGAAATGGAAAGAAGAGGGAAATTGGGGAGGAACACATATAAATCAATAATTAAAACATTGTCAAACCACAGAGAAGACTAAAGAGGTGGGTGAAGCTTGAACATGTCACATTAAAAAGTTGGATTTCTACTGTAGGAAACAGACTCATCAAAGGTTGTAAACCAGCTGGGCTCTGGGGTGTTGCATTGACTACGCAAAATTGCATTGACTCACAGGAGAAAGCTGTTTGGATATAAAAGTGTGGTTGGGAGACTGCTCCACTGATGTCAAGTGGATGTACAACTTTAACCAGTCCCTGTCCTGGACTGAAAGTGGTAATACTATCACGGCGCCATCGCTGACACTGATGAGCTCATCCCTCTCCCTCTAGAAGCTTATTTTTCATTCTGCAGCTTTTTGCTGTTAAGTGAATTGAGTTCAAAACATCTAAGTTGTTGTTCCTTATCTATAAAAATACAAAAACTCTCATGACACAGTCCTTGTCTTCAACTCACAGTCATTGTGGTGAAGGTAAAACACACTCAGTGACTCATCTTCCAAGATGGAAGAGACAAATGCTCACCCAAGATATCAGTTGGGTATTCTGGAAGCACAAAAATAAGAACAATCAGTGCTAACAGAGACCATGCAAGACTTCTTTGTGAAGGTGGTATTTTGAACTTAACCTTATAGAATTTGGTGATTGAGAGGGAAATGAAAGAAATCATGAGCAGAGGCAGGGGAGTGGGGAAACCGGACTGCACTCAGCAATCAGTGAAGAGATACTTGAGTAAAGTATGAAGGTACAATAAGAGTGATTTTCAACTTGGTTCTTTAACTTATGACAGAAAAGTTCTAGGTAAAGAGTATGACCCTCCTAAAGGATCAATTTGCTTCTCTCTCCTTGATCTTAGCAGAATGGTATTGGACCAAAAGCCTAACTTAGTAAGAATTCTCGTAAGATGGCTCAGACAAATAATGACTTGTCTTTTCCCATAAGAAGTCCAGTGATAGACAGTTGCTGGTGGCTTAGTGGTGTTTAGGAACATTCCCAAATCCTCTTGACCTTTATCTCAGAGTCAAAAGATGGCTCTTACTGATCTAGGGGTTTGTGTTAATATCCACACAGAAAGACAAATGGAACTAGACACATCAGTACCTTATAATTATGACAGTAGAAGTTTCCCCAGTGTCCTCCCCAGTAGACTTCGGCATACATCTCATTAGACAATGTTATGTAATATGGCCACCCCTAGCTTCCATGGTGACTGGGAAAGTGGTAAGTTAACAGCGCACTTTCCTCCCATGTATAACACTTGTATTTTCTTGGCAGGGAAAATGGATGTTGATAAGTAACACATTGGTTGTACTAGGGATAAAGTCAGTGAATAAAGTGAAAATCATAGAATTAAAATAATTCTTTAAGTTACCTGTAAAGTCTGCCCATCTTGAGATTGCCTTAAATCATGATAATCTGAAATTAACTCATTCGGTTTTTTTTTAATACTTAAACCCTCAGCACATTTAATAAGAGTTCAACTTGCTGTCTCTCACTTTTCTAATCCTCATCATCTTTGTCTCCTGTAAATGACTTTATAACTTTCTCCAATTATTTTTTGGACAGTGTTTCTCAGCATTCCTCAATTAATATTTCAATTTTCTTCTCCTTAGGAAGGCACTGCCCCCCACTTGCTTGGCCACAGGAACAAAGCATTCCCTTTACAATGACCAGAAGCCCTTAAATCATGCCCATGTTGTTCTGGTAGGTCTCACTGGGGCCCACTGACTGTCTGAGTCTGATTGCTTCCTCCCTGAGAGGGAAACTTAAGGACACATATGTTGAGTGGGGCAGTGTATTCAGGGCTCCATCTTAGCCTCTCGTCTTGCTAGGCAGGAGGCAGATCTATACCCTCCCTTAACTTGGTCGCACTGTTTGTATCCCTTCTCTGCCCATCCCACAGAGACCTGGAGGAGACTATGGGTGGGGCACCACATACGTCTCATGCATCTTGCAGACCCACGCTGTCAGTTTGCTGTTCTGGTCAAGCAATCATCCTGCCTTGGTGCAGACAGTCCTGAGCAGAGACTGTCTCCTTGCACGGTTCCATCAATGTCACACACAAGCCATGAGTCGAAATTATTTGTTTTGTAGTGTGGTTTTATTTACTATCAAAATTAATGGAGTCATAAGAAGCTGAAATGAGCTTGCTTGCAGCTCGGCCAGTTGTCTTTTCTCCAGTTTGAGCTTAATGACATACCAAGCCTGAATCCTGCTCTATTGTTTCTAGAGTAGAGTTTGTTTAATTAAACTACTTGTCTTTTCACATCTTGCCAGATTGTTTTTACGCATGAATTATAAATGGCCCTGTGATTTCACATTTTGCACATGTGTTTAAAACATGTTCCTTGAGGGTATGGGCAGTTAAATTTCTGCAGTATTTGAAAAGAAACACATTTATTTTATTCTCCAGTGCTAATATTGAAATGATTTTATACTATCCTTTTATCTTTATGGTCTTCTTTGTCATCATTTATTTCATTGTATTAAATAGTAGTATCTATCATTTATTGAGTACTTTGTACCAGGCACACATAGTACCATACATGTGAATGGATATAGGGTTATAAGTGAATATGGATAATACATATACACACATGCACATGTGCATACATGTACAATCATGCACACAAGCACACATGCATATGCATATACACATACACATATACATGCATACGCACATACATGAATAGGTAAAATCTTCATCATATTAGTTTCATGAGAGAGGTACTATTAATATCCCCTTTCCACAAAACTGGAAACTGATGTTAGAAGAAATGAAAGAACTTGCCCACTTTCTAGTCTTCTTCCGTACACCCTGCATTTGTTACACTCTCCTTTGAATGCACTTGCCAAAACCCCTGACCTAGATGGATGCCAATAGCCATGTTAGCATGCCTCATCCAGGTAGCTGACACATGTGTCTCTACCCATCCTGTGCCATACAGTACACTGGTGTTCCCATAAAAGTGTGGTCACCCATGGCAGCTAGGTCCTCATTATCTAATAAGCAGTATCCAGTACCCACGCTCAGCTGTCCTACTGCATTTCCCTCATGAGAAAGTGGTAACTCTTGCTATAGTCCTTCATTTCCCACTTCTCTGCCTATAAGAATCTGCCTCTAGATCTTCATTGTAGGGCTCTTAGGATGTAAGTGACCTCCAAGTTGCTAAATTCTGTGAATATTTTAATTTTTAATTCATCTTCTTACCTCTAAGCACCATTTGACATAGGTAGTTTCTTTCACCTTCTTAAAGTACTCTTTATTGTTGTTTTCATGTATTGTCCCATTCCTGTTCTTCTTTCTGCCTCTCCAATCATTTATATTTTTATTTTATTTTTTGTAATTTTTAAATGTAGCACTTTTTCTTTTTTTTTTTAAAGATTTATTTATTTATACATACATGCTGGGGTACAGGACAGAGGCGCGGGGCGGCAAGAGGGTTCACCAGAGACAGAGTGGGGAACAGAACAGGCAGATCAGAAGTACACTGCTGAGGGGAGCAGCAGGTGAGGCAGGAGAGGTCTGCCGCACCATGTGGGATTCTCCCTGGCTGGGCGTCGAACTCTCATCGCGCGCTGCCGACAGCTCCATGGCGCAGCGCTCAACCGCTGCGCCACCAGGGAGGCCCTGTAGCACTTTTTCTTATGTGGTTGTTAATTTTGGGACAATATATGATTTCTCCCCTTAGGTGACATCACTGTAGTTCTCTCTAGTCATATCTTTTCAGTTTAACTTTGATAGCTCATCTTCTCATTACCCAAAATCTAAATGTTGGAATCCCTTAAAATCCTGACCTTGACCCATTCTCTGTATTCCCATGATCACCTATATTGCAATGATTCTTAAATCTTCTTAACCAGTGGTTTCGAACTCCACTTTCCTGATGTACCTGCACACCCAGCTGCTTACATAGCTATCTTCATCTGGAAACTTCTGATATTTTAAACACGGCCCACACTGACCATGTGGACCTCCTACCAACACCTGGCCATCTCTTACCCCCTCACCCCTCCTATCATATGTATTACTAAGTTCTTTCCACCCTACCTCCTCCAGCGCTCTCATGTTCACCTTTGCACTATTTTCACTGTAGACTATCATTACTTCTCCCCTACTGAAATAATCTTTTCCATGTATTTGCTCTTGTTCCCCAGAAAGACTTTCTATAGAAGGTAGTCAGGTCCTGTGATTACAGAACTGCATTTGATTGTAAATAATAGACAACCCAACAATGTTATAAACAAGTCAGGCATTTATTTTTATCACATAGTAGTAGTTTGGGATGTGGGTTGTTCAGGGATGATACAGCAGATCAGCAACTTCATAAAGGGAACAGATTCTATTACCCTCCCTCTGTTATGCTCTTAATAATGTGACTTTTGTTCTTATACTCAAGAGGGGTACCTCAAAGCATTGCATCTGCATTTCAGAAGGGGAAATGCAAAGAGCACAAACCTTCTTTATTAGACTTTGCTTTATATTTTTATTTGGGACTCTTCCCTGACACTTCTATCCATATTTCAATGACCAAAATGATGTTACACAGTCCCCTAGTATCTGCAAGGGAGTCTGAGAAGCTTAGTGTTTTAGGGTTTTGGCCTCTGGTAGAAAGAGGCCAGGGAGAGTGCTCTGTGCTTAAAGTATGAGTGACCAATTCATAGTATCTGCCACCACAGTATTTAAAAAACAGTCTGAACATATCCTTTTCCTGTCTATGGCTTTTGACGCTTTCTATTTCTTCTCAAATAAAATTCTCAAGTTAAGTGGGTCCTTCATGTGGCTCCATCCTCTTGTCCCTGACAGCCTCACCCATCTCATTGTGTGCTACTCTTTCTGCTTCAGCTCTCTCCTTGGTGCTTAGCTCACCTTGCTGCTCTGCTCAGGGCTTTCTTACAGTCCTTCTTCCTGGCACGCCCTCTCCATACCTCCTTCATTGAAACCGTCTCTTTGCCTAATTCCTCCCCCTCCTTCTGACTCAGTTTAATATAATTTCCCCAGAAAAGCCATTCTAGATCCTCCCATGCTGCTACAAGTCCCTGCTCACTGCCCCATCGGCCCGGTCTCCTCCTTCATAGCATTTACAAGGGTGTTTCTCCATATTTTTTGAATATTGCTCTTCTAAGAAATCATTTTAGACATCTTTTCCCCTAATGACTCCTATTCAGTGAAGTTTTAGTTTACAGATACACTGTGCATCTCTGTACTTTATGCATATCTGTGCTTTGTACACAGAGTAAGATTCCTTTTGTTCCCCCAAGAACCAGTTTTTGTACCCTTGAGGACTACATCACCGCCCCCTTTGAGAATGCGTGCGTGTTGTGTAATAATGGCTATTGACATAACACTTAAAGGCATTCTCTGTTATCTGCTATGAAGAGTAAATCTTCAGCCTACATGTTGCCTGAGTTCTGTTTAGTGCACAGGGTAGACAATTGTTAAATATTTATAAAAAACTGATGCTACAACATTTGTAATGCTTATCAATTTTATATAGCTTGTGGATTATTTTTATTAATTTGCTATCCCTTAAAGAGAAAAATCAAAAACTGTTTTTCTCACAAAGCCATTTATGGAGTAGGCTTTCCATAAATATTTGTTGAGTGAGTTAATTATCTGTAATTTTAATTTAAGAGAATCAGACCTAATTCCTTAAAAAAATGGGATATATATCATAGAAATGACTTGTGATGACTACACAGATTTGGCACTAGCAATTTATTAAATGCCATCAGCAGCCCAGGGAAACACACTGCAATAAATTATCCCAAGTGGCTTTTTCCATTCAAAGGTACAGGCTCCCATCTGTCTGTTGCTTATGTCTAGGAAGGTTTTCAGAAGCTTCTTTCCAAGTACTTAATCCTGAAATTTCTGGAAGCTCTGCAACCTCACTGATAATTCAGACTGTTTTCATTAAACATAACCCAAATTGCTTCCTTAAAAAGAATTTCCCCTACATATTACTAATGGAAGGAAGCTACATATTTATATTAGGAGCTAAATACACAACCACTGTGTCCTGTGATCACTTCTTCCACCATTTACTCTCTTTTTCCTGCTCTGGATGACATTCTGTGAGGAGACTGGCTTCAGGGGAAATGGGCCTTAGACATAAAGAATACTTAATCTAAAGCAGTATGAACCAATTCCCCTAAATCATATACAATATTGTAGGTCAGTGTTTCATAAATCAGTCAGTCAACCAGTCAACCAAACAAAATGGTGCCATGCTTACTAGCCTGGACCTACAGAGGTAAAAAGTCACATCTCACCTGTTATAGAAAGGTTTCGAACTACAGGAGATATTTGAATGTATGTTTGCCTAAAACTTCGGAGTAACCGTGAAATTATTTTGTACTTATTATTTAAGGAATTTATTATTTGAGATGATTTATTATTTAAGTAATTATTACCTCTTTATAGTTTTAAGAATATATATTTATATATGCATATATATATATCTCACTTATAAATGCGACAGGAAATTGGATTTAAATTTTCTTTGTTGTTGCCTGTACTTTCATAAGAAAAATAGAGTTGAATTCAGAACAACTTGTTTAATGCAGTAAAAAGCAATTTTACTTGCAATTCAAGTATCAAATATCAAAAAAGCTAGATTTTATTGGAGAAGGTTAAGGTTGTCGTGGGCATAGTGGGCTTAGAGTATTGTCACGTGGCTGTAATGTCAGTTTCAGCCGTGTGCTCCTCCTTCCTTCCCACCCCCCTCCACTGCCTGGCACCTCACCAGATCACATTGAGTTGCCTTGTGAATATCTCCAAGCCCATCCTCTCTCCTCCACTCCCGCTGCCAATTCTCTAGTCTAGCCTTCCACATCCATCCCATGTCAGCTCTTTTGCCCTTGTCCTTGTCCTTGCCCTTGAGGGTCTTTTTCACAGTCTACACCTCTATCAGCTTGGGCTGCTGTAACAGAATGTTATAAACTAAGTGGCATTAAAAAAAAGAAATTTATTTCGCACCCTTCAGGAGTCTGGAAAGTCTGAGATCAGGGTGTCAGCATAGGAGCTGCAGGGGACAAAAGTGTGCAGATCATAACATGCAGCCAGGTGACCTTGGAGAAATGTCAGCATGTTCAACTCAGATCTCTGCTTACAACCGTGTCCTGGCCTACTCTGCATGAGCGGGCCGGCCTGCAGTGTCATACGTGCTCCTCACCCTTGCCAAATATGTTCCCGATTCATCGTAAATATGTTCATTATGTCAATATGAATGTAATGGCCACTCTGATATTATTATTAACATCAACTTCTCAACCCTAATACCTGTGCATGATCTTTCCTAATACTACCTCCCCCTCTTAATTCGTTCCAAATCATGTTTAAATAAAAAACTTCACTTTTTCAGGGAAACTCACCTGCTAAACCAAGTTATGATCCCAGCTATATACTTGCAGAGACACACATTCGATTTCCCCTTCAAATCATCACTATTTACCACTATTATGTATTTTCATTTGTGGGATTACTTAATTACTGGTCATTTAATCTCCCATGTACACCACTGGTATGCACTCTACTCCGCTGACCGTGAAGTCCATGTCTCCCTGGCTCATTTCTGGAGCCCCTACTCAGTACACCTTTGTTCAGTGAATTGGACTTTGGGTTCAAGCCTGCTGCCCTCCGCACCTAGCCCATTGGGTTCTCTAGAGAATTGTAGAATAGCAGGCTAGAAGAGGCCTTACAGTCACCAGTGCTCCTTCCCCCACTTTGTTTAACAAATGGGGAAATGAGATCAAAGGTCTCATGAGGAGCTTATGCAAAATCAGCACTGAAAATCAGGTCTTCCTCTCAGTTCTCTCAAAGTCTAAGAAATCAAATCACCTTTGTCCCATTTCCTATCCTTATTGACTTTTCTTTGTTTTGTTACCTAATATTGGTATAAAAATATATCCTTATCAAACAGACTTGCTGACATATGACAGAGGGGTATCCAGGGACTACTGCAAACAAATGGAGCAAATGGGGTCCTGCCATAGGCCACATAAAGGCAAGGAAGCAAGCCCTTAGTGCAACAGATCTTTACTCTTCAGTGTGATAGTATCATTGTGTATAGATAGAGAAGGAAGGATAATAGTTTCCCAGTAAATCACCTAAAGTTACCCATCCCCTGGTGGGCAAAGACCCAACCAGAGTTCACCAGAAGCAGGGCCTCTGTAGCTTGCCACAAATCTAAGACACTTTCTGACTAGGAGCTAGAAGAAGGGAGCAAAAGGAGTCAGGCTAGTCTGGACATCAAAGAGTAAAATCAAAGCAAAAATCAAGATAGGGCCTCCCTGGTGGCGCAGTGGTTGAGCGCTGCGCTGTGGAGCTGTCGGCAGCGCACGATGCGAGTTTGACGCCCAGCCAGGGAGAATCCCACATGGTATGGCAGACCTCTCCTGCCTCGCCCGCTGCTCCCCTCAGCAGTGTATTTCTGATCTGCCTGTTCTGCTCCCCACTCTGTCTCTGGTGAACCCTCTCGCCGCCCCACTCCTCTGACCTGCACCCCAGCTTGTATATATAAATAAATAAATCTTAAAAAAAAAAATCGAGATAATGGCTGCCATTGTAGGCCTCCCCACATGTCTCAAGTGGGTCTACATATCTCTCCTCTATCTGTCTCCTTACGTGCCTCCTTCCCAGCAGTACCTGGGTGCAAGCCACTCCACCAAAAACTAGAGAGAGAAACTCCAGGCTGGTATGTGTTCCCTTATACACCAAGCAGAGCTGCTTGACCCTGCCCCTTTCCCCTGCTCAGGTAATCTGGTTTAGACACCCTGGCACCTGGGACGTGTGGTCCAAAGTGGCCTCATGTAAGTGGGTGTGGAGCATATGGACTCACCCTAACAGAATGTGGCTGTCATTAAGGGGTATCTTTCTGCGTATATCTACCTGGGCAACAAGAATCGTTTTGATGGCATACATTGGTTATCAGATATGCTAACTCTGAATTTTGAACCTGTAGAACATTTTGGTCAACAGTTTAAACCCAAAGGTGATTTTTAGTCCATGTCCATTGATACAAAGGCATTAATCATAATTATACCAATATTAATGAATGTACATCAAGAAAGACTTTACCAGAGCGGATTCTGTTAAACTAGTTGAATTTCTTAAATCAGTTCTGTAAACAATCCATGTAAACAATTTTTAACCTTTTAAAAATGGTTTTCATGAAATTATTGACTTTATGACCAGTTCTCCATGTACAACAAAGATGTGATTATATATTTTTCTACCGCAAAATTGACTGATTATAATAACATCATAGTAATTTTATTTCTGTGTTCTTCCCATGGAAAAAATTGGCAGCACTACACACACACACACACACACACACACACACACAAACTCAAATTCAATGTTCCTGTGCCAAATTGTACAGATCCAAATTTTGCGTTCAGTATTTAGCCTATCATTTTTAGTATGTTAGTATTTATTATATTTTATAAGTTGAATTTCCTAGGTCAATATTTGGAGTTTTATAGAGTTACAAGCAAGATTTTTTTTCTACTTTTAGATAGTTTCAGCTATAGTAAATTTTGCTCTCTACCGCTTCATCACTGATAAGATTCATTTTTCCGTGCTTATTTCAACCAGTCAAATAGAGTTGGAACTGGATAAAAGTCCATTTGCTTATGTGTGTGTCTTCCTTAAACACAGAGAGCATTTTTAACAATTCCCTTTGATATTTTAGATTTGTTTTATTTTTCTGGTAGGAAATATGGAGGTGGTTGAAGATAACCACCTGTTTAGATTAGATTGCTACCTTGTGAAATTTCCAATTTGGGGAAAAACACTTCAGCTCTGATAGTTCTCATCTCATCCCTCATTTAACAATTGCGGAATTGGTGGGTCAACAGAGTTATCTGATTTGTCTGAGCACAGACTGAGGTCT
Organism: Scalopus aquaticus; assembly: GCA_004024925.1. Classification (NCBI taxonomy): domain Eukaryota; kingdom Metazoa; phylum Chordata; class Mammalia; order Eulipotyphla; family Talpidae; genus Scalopus; species Scalopus aquaticus. The sequence goes on from PVIJ01011644.1 coordinate 43,094, forward strand.
GGATTTCAGATCTCTTGGCATCTGGAACACTCTGAGGGCCAAACGTGTTCACACTGAACTCCAAAACTGAGCGAACTTCCAGAGAGATACTGGCTTTTTTGTTACTCTGGCAATGGAGTGCACTTGAGATTTTTTTTTTTTTTGACAGTTTACCCCCTATTTTGCTCTTAGTATAAAAGAGCCATTGAACTGATCTTTATGGTGATTCAAAACACTTCAGCTAGATCCTGTCACATGCTTTATAAGTTCCTGATTGATTGTGTGGAATTAAGTTATTGGGCAGAGAACCAGCTAATGGAAACACATTGATGAAATCATTTTTGAGGGACATTAAGTGGAACCTAAAAGAAAGCTGAAATGGCTTTATGGATTTTTCATTCAAACTGTTTATGAACATTTATTGCCAGTAAATTATATTGTGTCAAAAAGAAGGAATCAGTAGGTATGACTTTAATAGAAACCTTTTAGAAATAATAAAATTGAGAATAATTTATTATCCAAGAGTGGATAGAGGGTGGGATATGGGAATTCATCCTGATGGATGGTTGTCTGCGCAGCAGCTTCTGCGAAAGTGAAAAATGGTATGAACATCAGAATAGGACTTGGAAAGAAATAGCCCTTCTGAAAAGTATTAATATCCTATGGGACATGTGAATTGCTTCTAGAAGGGAGGGAGACAAGTGGGAGATTTAGCAAGTATTACTTGAGGGTATCAGCACTGGTATTTGCTCATAGCTCATAAAAAGATGAGCAAGTAGAGAGTAACTTAATCTGCACAAAGATGGTCTAGAGCAGTGGACAAGGGCTCAGCTCCACAGCTGACAGATCAGAGTTCAAATCCTAGCTTGCTCCCCCTCTGAGCTGTGTGACCACAGAAGAATTCCTTGACTTCTTTGAGTCTCAAATTCCACACCCTTTCTAACAGATGCTAATAGTACCTGCCCGTTGGAATTATTCTGATGATCAAATAAAAAGTTTCAATAGTTTCTAGTTCCCAGTAAGTACTTTAAAGTAGTATTTTCCAGAATTATAGAGGAGCTGGAGAAGAGGTGAAAAGCGTAAAATTCATAAATATGTTAGTGCTAGTAGCTGTATCTTATTTATTATGTCTCTGATTACTGTGTTCTAGAGATTTCATATAATCTCCTAGAATCCCTCAATAATGTGAAGATGCTGTCAGTATCCCTTCTTGTCACAGAAGGAAACTGAGCATCAGAAAGGTTGGGTTTCATGCCCAATTTTGCTTGACTAATGATAGATGCTGATACCTCCCCCTGAAAAATGGTGCCCATGAATCTGCCCTCTATGATGCATAGGACAGTTGTGGTCAGATTCCAGCAAAAGTAAAATTAAAGGGTGTCTGTATGGATAGTGAGAGCGAGGCAGCAGGAGTGTCTTGTCCTCCACTTTCATCCCTCAACCACTGGCTGTGACTCAGCCATCTCCTTTACCTATAAGGGCCCAGGACCTAGCTTGCCAGGTAGCAGGTGCACACTGCCCCAACCTTGAGAAAACAAGGCTCCAGGGCACAGTGCCTGCAAGTGGGTTCTGGTGTCAGACCCCTGGAGGGGGTCTGCTCTCACACTCACTGGCCCCTGTGCTCTTAGTCCCTGTCCTCTTGTCTGTGGGATAGGCAAATACCTGGGTCAGGGGAGGCAAGCACAGCCTTCTGATCTCATTTTCCTTTAGAGAGTATTTGTATTTAACCCAAGTCGCATTCCTTCATTAGTACAACTCTTAGATTTCAAGGTGGAGCTAAAATGTTTTGGGTGGTGATTTTTCATTAAAATGTAATGCATGAGGGCCTTCCCCGTGGCACAGCGGTTGAGCGCTGCACTGTGGAGCTGTCGGCAGCAGCGACGTGACTTCGACGCCCGGCCGGGGAGAATCCCACATGGCACGGCAGACCTCTCCTGCCTCGCCCACTGCTCCCCTCAGCAGTGTATTTCTGATCTGCCTGTTCTGCTCCCCACTCTGTCTCTGGTGAACCCTCTCGCCGCCCCACACCTCTGGCCTGTACCCCAGCTTGTATGTATAAATAAAAAATAAATCTTTAAAAAAAATGTAATGCATGAGGAGTTTTGTAACAATAAATTAGTACTCCCATGTAAGTGTCAGGCTCATTGGAAATGAGTCCGGTAGAAGCCTTAGGAACCAAGAGTCAAGTCTATCAGCATTTGAGAGAGACCACTGTTCCTGCCCATTCAGAGCTTAAGGTCTAGTTGGAGGAGTGAGATGAACATCTGCAAGGTCAATGAAAAGCCCAGCTGTCATGTGCTACATCCAGTGAGTATGGAGTCATTTTACAATCTAGTGCCCACCCTGTGCAAAGCAATTGAGATCCCTAGAGGACAAGACAAGACACACACTGAGCCAGGAGCATAGCTGAGCCAGCTGAGCACTCTAATGCAGGTTCAGAGCAGACTGTGTTCTTTCTGCAGAAACCCAGTGAGTACCTGTAATGTGTCAGCATACTCCATTAGAACACTTTTCCCCCTTGGAATTGCCTAGAAGGATGGCAGAGTTCAGGGCCACCAATTCTCACAGAGCAGTTCCTTCTTGAACCCTAATCTGTTAGAAGTAAATAAAGTGGCACAAGAGGTTCACCTCTGACAAATGAAGAAACAGGCTTAGCACAAAGTGTGGCTGGAATAACAAAAATGGCCCACAGATTTGGTGGCTAGTTTTACACCAGAAATTGTCACTTCTCACTTTTGGATCATGGATCTGAATAAACTTAAGATCTGTCCCATTGTGCACTTGTTTTGCAAATCGAAACTTGCAAAATGATGTTGTCTAAACTTCAGAGGCCTCAGAAAGTAATGAAAGGAGTGGGAAATCAGTGAATCACAAAGCTCCACAGCGTTGTCCTAACACTTCAAATGAAGACTGGCCATGGGTAATCATGCTGACTTGAAAATGAATGATGCTCTTTCTATTCCACCTTTCAGAGATTGAGCTGAGGCTACAGAGTGCAGACAGTGAAAACAAATAGAAGTAACTGCCCCTGCCTTATTGAGATATGTAATTATTCCTTTTCATCATTTTTAAAAATAGGGTTTGAGTGACTAAAAACCAAGCATCCCTAAGGACATCCCCGGGAAGTCCCTCTCAACCGCATTTGGTTATTAAGATGGGAGGTGGGTTCCTTCAGTAGCACATTGAGGTGGTGCTGACAGGTGTTTGAGGGTTCGGGTTGTGTCTCAGACAGTGTAGGACCATCTCCCTGTGGGTACCCCTGTGTTTTCTGCAGGCCGATTTTACCCATGTGGCAGCCTCATCTATGCCTTTGGCCCTCTGGACCACAAAAGCGTTGGAGACAGAGAATGTACACCCTGCAAAACCAAGTTAAAATGTTTAACATAAACCACATTATAACCTATCATCATGTCCAATTTTAGTCTGTTCTTGATTTAATCAGGGTTCTCTAGAGAAACAGAAACCCCAGGATCTATATATTGGAAGAGACTTAATAGAGGAAATTGACTCACGCCATTATGGAGGCTGAGAAGTCCTGCCATCCTTTGTATGCAAGATGGCGGGCTAGGAAGGCTGCTGGCATAATTCAGTTTGAATCTGAAAGCGTGACAACCAGAGGTGCTGAGAACAGAAAACTGTTCATCCCACTTGTTCAAGCGATCAGGCAGAATGGCCCATTTTTTCCTTCCTTTACCTTTTTGTTCTGTTGAGGACCTCAGTGGGTTGTCCATTCACACGAGAGGGAGGGCAAACTGCTTTACTGAGTCCACCAATTCAAATACTAATATCATCTGTACTAGACATACCCAGAAATAATATTTAGACAAGTAACTGAGCACCCCATGGTCCCATCAAGTTGACAAATAGAATGAACCATCACAGTTATAAAGAATTCGATAAAAGTTAAATCACAAGCTCTGAATAGATAATATAAGCATCATAAAACTATAAACATTCTTAGGAAATTTAAATCAAAAACAGTATTCAATGGGGAATATGGGTACACTGTAATATATTTGAAATGATGTAGATTGGGGTCTTGAAAAGTAAAAGTGTCTGTGGTGAGAAAAAGATCTTAAATATCCCCACACTTAGTATCTCTATGCCTACTGCAACTGTCAGTTTTATGGGATTGTTTCCAGGAATAAATGAGCTAGTATACATGAAATATATATATATGATGGTATCTAGCATGTCACTCAGAATGTTAGCTTGGAATAACAGTAGTCATTCGCCAGGGTATTATTTTAATGACCATGTATAATGTTAAGTCAAGGCATTATTTCCTGATTTTACTTGCAGTAGTCTTTTACTCATATCAAAAAGATTAAATGTTCCTATAGTTGCTACAAAAGAAACTAATTCACTTTCCCAGACTCATCAGTATGCTAGAATAAATCTGGATTTGGAGTAACAGTGGTGAGTGGAAGATTTCGAGACATTTTAATAATGTAAGAGAATTCTAGAAATTCACACATGAATGTGAGATATTCTTATGCCTCTTTTTACAGCATCACAGAACTACACCAAATATATAAAAATAAACACCTTTACTTCAAAGTACAGGATATTGCCTAGCTAAGTTTAATTGAAAAGCTAATATCCAGTGCAATTGTCTGTGATAAACTGAGACTTAAATGATCTGAAAACACTTTAGGAGCAGACAAATCAGATTATCACAATCTTTATGACTGGAAAGGTTCAGCTGGCGTTGATAAATTGTAAAGATAAAAGCTTACAGCAAAGTCAAGAGCTAAATGTCTAGATTGGACTGGGGATCAATGTTAATATTCAAAGTGTAAAAGCACTGAACTTCAGAGGATCTCTCATTGCCTTCTGTGGTGTCGAACTTTTCAAGATAATGGCGTGAAATTTGATTTGCTGAGAAATGTTTGCTTAAATGTCATGGGTGAACACCTTACAGCTTCACAGGGTTCTCTGTCCTGGAAAACTGCTGCTTCAGTGGTGGGTGGGTCACATGATGTGCCCTGTGCTATAATCAGAGGGTTCAGCTGCTTATTTCAGAACATTTCCAGTTGAATGACTATCAGCAGGGGACGAGAGACCAGAGTCACATGGGGCCATTTCTGGGCATCTTTATTTTCATTTTTATTTTTTGAATCCAACATTGAATTTGCCTCCTGGCCTTATTCTGGTCTCAGCAGGAACCTTCCCAAATAAGTTCCTGTTTTTTCAAAGCTAGTTTACATGAGTTGATTCCATGCAGCCCTCTCACCCAGTTAAAGCCAGTGGCAAAATGCATGCATCTTGGGTCATGTAAGAGATTCCCAGCATTCAGCTCCCTCTCTGCTGCTTGGGCCCCCAGGTGACACGTCCAATGTCTCCAACCTCTGTTTGCTTTTGTCTTTTGTTTACAGGAGCGGAGGGCACAGTGTTCCCCAAATCTATAGAGACACCTAATATCAGGGCAGACCCCTTCAAGGAACTAAGGTAAATTTCTGACTGTGGTTGGGGTTGATTAGTGAGCGATGACTTCCTTTGTCTTTGTAACCAACTGATGATTCATTTTGAATATCTGCTATGGCAGTGTCATAGCATGAGTCCATAAATGGTGAAGGACTAGAGAGAATGTGGACATAAGCTGCCTCCGAGAGAGAATGTTGTCTGAGAATGTCGGAAGGTGGAGGGTTTGGAAGGGGAAGTTGTCAGCCTGGTGATTGTGAGGCTTGGGATTCATTCATTTGCACTGTTTCCTCACTGCTTTACTTGATGGTACCGAAAACCTGTCCAGTTACAGAACTAGTCAGTTATCGGTACTGATCAACCCCAAGGAAATGTGCTCTCTAAAAGAAGCTGAATTTTACATACAATACAGATTTTTTTCCTAATGAAGTTCTTCATTACTTGGAGTGATAGGGTGCTAGAACCAATTTTCTGTGGGTATTCCTTGTACTGGTGTTAATTTTCACATATGTGTGTGTGCTACCTTTATCACAAAAGAACTCAGAGATATAAAGTAAAAAAGGGGGCTCTGAGAGATTAGATATGGCCACCAACAACTATAGGGAAGAGATAAAAATAAGACATAGACATAGACAGAGATATGACCTAAAATCCATTTCAGCCACAAAAGGATTATCCCCAGCCCCCAAAAAGAAACATAAAAATAGTATGTTCAAACAAATATAACTGAAATTTTTACTGTATACCTACAACTATGAAAAATTTCGAGAATGCTGGCTTCCTTCATTTATTGTCATTCTTTTCACTACACCCAACCATAAGTCATTATCAACAGTATTGAATAACTGTCTCATAATAGTCATCCCCTGAAAGCAAATGTATTTGTATTACACAGTCCTATCTGCTCTCTCACTATGCCGTCCCAATATCCATGTTCTGCTAAAAAAGCAGCAGCTGTGTTGGGGTTTATATCTCCCCAAACAGCAACACATTCTCAGTAAGTGAAGAATATACCACCTCATTACCAAACCCACAGCTTTCTAGCAAAGCCTGTAAGTCTTTGTGAATATAGGAAAATAAATTGGACCAAAGGAAGAGAATGATTGATGGGGAATGAAAACTTCTTAGCAGAGTCTCATAGACAGTGGGCTATAATTTTAAGATTATGCATCTCTCTGCAAGATTTTATATTTTACTAAAATAACTGTCTTCAGTGAGGCTTCCTCATGCCAGGAACTACATGGCTCTGTCAAGTAGATCCAATGTTTCATCTTAGATTGAAAGCTGGAATCTTTTAAGCACATCCTCCTAGGAGTCCTAGATTTAGGACTCTCTGCAAGAGCTGATACTCAGGTGTCAGATGCCTCTTTTGAGACATAATCATGGGTGGACTGGAGGGGAGGCCTGGTCCTCTTCTCTCCACAATCTCTTTAGGGACAGGGTTTCTTTTTTACAGAACTATGTAGGTTTACCCTGAGCAGCCCAAAGATAAATGCTATCTCAAAAAAGCTGAACTCTAAAAGCAATATGGGTTCTTTTTCCTGTGGAACCAACTCTATATCATTTGGGAAATTGGGGGAGTATTAGAGTAAAGGATTGAAAATTACTTAGGTTGAAGCAGAAAAGGAACTTCAATAGTTATTAAAAAAAAATTCCAGACTATATCAAACAAACAAAGTGACTACAAGGCCAGTCCACTTTTGAGATCCAAATCCTGGAGGACATTTGCTGAGATAATGCTATCAACACACAGTCCTCTGTACACAACCCTGGGAAATCCCGAAACTTACAAATTAAACCTCTGACGTTCACAAGTAAGCCTCCTGGATCTAGCGCAGTGCTCTGATGTTCACAAGTAAGCCTCTTGGATCTAGCGCAATGATATAGACTCTGAGTAATCGCTGCTTTTTCATCATGGCTTATTCTTAGAAATAAAATATTCTCATAGGAAGTGTAGAAAGATCTTAGTAGGTGATTCTAAAACTGGTCTTTTGTTTGCCAATGTTGAAAATGTGTTGAAGGTTGATGGCCTCAACTGAGTAAGGGATCTAGAATGTGATTACTTTGCCCTTCTGTCCTGGATTTTGCTGTCCTTACATCAATTAATTTGCCACTTTAAAAAATGTATCAAGTTAACATTGATTTTTAACATTATATAAGTCTTCAGTATACTTCTTTAGACATGATGCCCCCCAAAGTCTGTTTCCCATCCACCCAGTAACAGTGACCTCCGTTTCCCATTTCACCCACGCAACAGCCTCTAATTACCTTCTGGTAACTAACCATCATCCTGTTCTCAGAATTTAAGAGTTTGTCACTGTTTGTTTTGCTTTTCATTGGTTTTATTACTTTATCTTCCACATGAGTAAAATCATACATTGTCTTTGTCCATCTGATTTTATTTCATTTAGCATCATCCCCTCTAGTTCCATCCATGTTGTTGCAGATGGAAAGAGTTCATTCCTTTTTACAGCTGAGTAGTTTTCCATGGTATACACAGACCACATCTTCTTAATGTACTCACCTGCCAGTGAGCACCCACATTGTTTCCAGTTCTTGGCAATTGTGAACAATGCTACAATAAATATAGGAGTGCCAGTATCTTTACAAATTAGTGTTTTCATATTCTTCAGCTAAATAACCAGAGTTGGGATAGCTGGTTCATATGGAATTTCTAGCCATAATTTTTTGAGGCATCTTCATGCTGTTTGGACTATTCTTTTATTGGTTCTTCTCCCACTCTTTAACCAGTTGGAGAATCTCAAATGTGATTGATAATGTTTACACACACACACACACACACACACACACACTTTATAAAGGAGCTTCACAGAAGTGTTATTTGTTGAAACGTGAGATAATGGATCTTTGAAAGTCCCACTGCAGTTAGGTTGAAATATTTTTAATGATGCTTTGGTTTTATTTTATAATGGTCTGTACCAGATTTGGGGGATCTTCCTTGTTAAGGGGAAACAAATTGAGTTCAAAGACCACAGTTTATTTATACAGAGACTAGCTTCCAAAATAAACAAGCAAAGCTTAAATATGCATTCAATCTCTCACTTACCCAAACAATCAAATTACCTGGAAAAAAGCATCAGTTGCTGAGACCCTCTGAGGCTCTGCCGTGACTGCTGGTGGTTTGTGTTTGTTCTAATGTTTTCTGGTTGCTGGTGTGTTGCTGAGAAGCAGATTTTAGGCTCTGCCACCTCTTCCTAGAAGATCTCGCGTTTCAGTTAAGGCAGCTTCCTCTCTGCCCCAGCTTTGCTTCACTGCTGTTTTCACAGTAACTATAGATACTGCATTTGTGGAGTTAGTCTTAAATGTTGGTAAATCAATAAAAGTTAAGTTCAGAATCACAAGACGGTTGTTGCTTCTCTGTAGACAAACTTTTAGTTTTAGTGATGTCATTTTGGGGGTTGATGGGTTTGAATGTAGGGTCCTTGGGTTCACTCTGGGAAAGGTTCCACCAGAGCTCCCTTCCAGCAGCACGTTGTGAGTTTCTCCATAAGACAGAGATGTTAGTCATATTTAAAGAACAGGTTTATTAGGGAAAGAGACAAAAGAATAAGGGACACTTGCATAGTCACAAGTGGGCAGGAAGAGCTCCCCAAAAGGACCTGGTTTGCTAAGAGAGGGGCCTGCATGGTTGCAGGCAGGCGGGCAGCCCTGGGAGAGCTGCCTCTGCTGAGGGAGGTCAGTGAAGAGAAGACCCGGCCTGGTACAGGTCACGGGCAGGCAGGAAAGGCCACTACCCTGCAGAGGGACAGAGTTGGTGAAAGTACCTGCATAGGCACAGGTGGGCAGAGGGACAGCTGCTGCTCAAGCTCCTGCAGAGACTGCACTGATACAGTCCTCTTTCAGTCGGGAGGGGCTTGTTCCCTCCAGGAGTTGTTTGTTTGATGTTGATCCTGAATAAACATCCAGGATTGGAGAGGGAACTAGAGTCCACAATGGGCTCAATCTCTACATCTTCACCTTTCGCTCAGCCTTGGGCACTGGCTCCTGAGGATTTTTGGTTGTCACTGGGTTAAAGGTCATGCTGATTCCTTCCACCCCACCTCCTTGTGTGAGTCAGGTTCTAGTCTGTAATTCCTTTTTTAAAGTTCTGTTTCCTTCATCATTAGCAAGGTCTGTACCCAACATCCAGCTCAGAGTTGTGGAATTTTCCCCTAACACAGTTCTGAAATGACCTGTTACTCTAGATTCAAGATTATACTTTAACATATACCAGACACTATTTCCACCCCTTGAAATAAGAAAAAGTAACTTGAATGGAAACTGGATTTTAATACATTCACAATCTAAAATTATGAATATAGTAGATATTCACTTGGTCACTTTTTTTTTTCTTAAAGTCTATATAAAGACAAATGGAAAAAACCCTGATCTCAGGCTGTGCATGATCTGAGGCAGAAAATAGGGCATCTGTTTTGCATATGTATTTTCTTTAAGAACAGAAGCTACCTTTGAATGCCTTCCTTGCTCTCAAGATTCTTTTCAACTGTGATGTTTCCTTGTAGGATTCTGATTCTAAGAACAGGAAATAGTCCGTGAAATCTTATTTCTTAGACATTTGTATGCCCAATGAAAAAAAATGGCAGAAGGTTATATAGACCCTTTATATACAGAGCCAACTTTGTTCCCCTAAACATCACCAAAAGCTTGGAAGGAACGACATAGAAAGCAAAGGTCTTCATAAAAGAACCCTTCGTCAGCCAAAGTGCTAAGGTGCTCTGTTCTCCATAAACCCTGGTGAGGCTAGAGATCTGATTTCCCATGTCCTTGCACACCAGGATCTGTTTATCAACTTTTTTTTTTTTTTTTTGTGGCATACTTGTTAGGAGTCATGCTAAATATTTGGAATTGAGAGATATATGAGTACGCAAATAACGTATAGTTAACGAGCATGAGACATAAATGTAACTCTGAATTACAAGATAATATGATCGGTGCTCAGGTATGTGAACCATGTCAGAGGAAACACAGAGTGACAGATCCACCTGGCAGACTTAGCAAAGGGTGCCCAGAGGAAGGACATCTTAGCTGCAAGAAGGAAGAAAAAACCCAATATGTAGGTCTCAGAATTCAAAAGTGT
>PVIJ01011645.1:0-53599 GCA_004024925.1 Scalopus aquaticus
GATGTGGAGAAAAAGGAACTCTTCTACACTGCTGGTGGGAATGTGAACTGGTCCAACCACTATGGAAAGCTGTATGGCGATTCCTCAGACTGCTAAACATGGAGCTCCCATACGACCCAGCAATACCACTTTTGGGAATTTACCCAAAGGACACAAAAACACTAATCCGAAAGGATACATGCACCCGTATGTTCATTGCAGCACTATTCACAATAGCAAAGGTATGGAAACAACCCAGATGTCCAAAAATAGATGATTGGATCTAGAAGATGTGGTACATATACACAATGGAATACTATTCAGCATGGAAAGAAGATAAACACATGCAATTTGCAGCGACATGGATGGAATTAGAGGGGATCATACTCAGTGAAATAAGCCAGAAAGAAAAAGAAAAATATCGAATGGTTTCACTTATAACAGGACTATAGGGAAACCAAATAGGAGAGAGACACTCGGCGGGGGAGGGGAGGATAAGGGCACAAAATGGAATAGAAAAGAATACAAGGGACCATGGAGATGGATCATGGGTGAATTGGTGGTGGGCTACCTAAGGGGAATACAAAATGTAAAAGACATAAATAACAATTAAAAAAAAAAAGGGTCTTAAATAACTACTTAACATATTTTATTTACTAACTGAAATGGTACTATTTACTCAAACATAGCGGCTCAAGCATAGATCTCCAAAAGGCCAAAGTGAAAGGGCATCCTGCCTGCTATTATTCTTAATCTAATAATAAGCCTGTGAGAGAGTCAGACAGTTCAGATAAGATAAAATGGTATCTCAATCAGCACACTGTCTCATTATCTACTCTTCTGCAATTTTGAAGCAGAGAAAAAAAAGACCTGGCTTTTAACTGAATGACCTAATTTGTTTATGATTTTATCAAGCAGTATAATAAAGATGGCAGGACTGTTTTTTTTTTTAGGTGACAAAGACCTGGTTCAACCATTTAGCTGTATGTCATGAACAAATGACTTAATCTGTTTGAGCAGATTACTCTTACTCATGGGTAAGATGGGGATAATTTAGCAAAATAAAACAATGCCAAAAAGCACTTAATATCAAGGCAATAGCATGTATTCAATAAATGATGTCTGAGTACATTTTTTTGACATTCAAATACTGTTCAAGCTATGAGACTCCACTAGTATGAGCTTCTCAGTTCTGGAATGCTTTACCTGTGAACTCAATGTCCACAAAAACCTTGATTAGAGCTTCTGCAAGGTGCGCTGCATAGGGAAAGTTGCAGAACACACGTTTCCGGTGAAACACACTAGATACCAAGGGATTTGGGGTCTGATCCAGGTGGGGCATCACTGCTTCCAGCACCTCGGCCAGTTTGGCCCTTAGGTGGGGATTCTTCATCCTGCAAATAGGGCAGAAAGTCAGATGAGCAGGTAAAAAGCATTAACTCCCAAATAACTGCCTGTTCTCTTCACATGAGGAACCAAAATATCTTATTCCACCATTATAGGAAAAAACCAAGATTCTACAGTTTTAAGTCTATCAATTTATAGGGGGTAATGCAGGGCACACCATTTAATTCCTGAGATCACAGCTTACAAAATGTCAGATTATTTTTCTGTTTAATGCTTAACCATTTTGTTTACTTTTCTGTAATAGTACATTATTTACTGTTTACTATTCCCCGACAGTTTCATCTAGCATAAACTTGCTTTTCCAGCCTTTCTGAGGGCAAGGAATGGATTTATGTAATTATTCTACGTTGCTTACAATGTATACCATAAATATTTGATAGTTATGATTTCTTATTAGGTCTGCTCATCTTAGTGAAGGATTGGCTTCTACCCTACTTCTCACTGACATGACTCAGGAGAGGGTGGATTCATTCTCTTCCTGCAGCAGATCTCACTTATGTAAACATTCTTTCCTTTGGCTTAGGCACCGAAAAATCAGAGAAGCAGCTTTACAGGTCACAATGAGTATCTTCCTTAGGGAAAAAGAACTAGAACTATGAGTGAGAAGACTTGAGATCAAAAAGCATTTATCGAAGTTTACTGCTCATCCAATTCAGAATTTCAAGAGTAAACTTGTTATGTAATTATTAGCTCATTAGCACCCGCCACTGGTAAGGTTTCTGGCATTATAGTAACTACTTTAACCAGGGACTAGCAGTGGAATTCCCATCAGGTACCTTATATGCAGGTTAAATTCTCTGTGGGCAAAGTCCTTTGCTTATTCCTCTCGAGAGTGGGATTTTTGACTACCCATAAGGATGGTCAGCTGATTCATTAATGTTAACACAACTTCTGAAGGCAAACCCTTATGATTCAGGCTTGTTTATTTCTTGGTTTAGAAGTCTTTTGAATATTTTGCAGCTCTAAACAGTGACGGAGCCAAGCTTTCAGCACTTTTACCTTTCTATACTTCCAGTGAAAATGGTGATAAAGTGAAGGACATGTTCCAGGGAATCTGCTGATGTCTCCAAGACGTCATCGGCAAAACGACGAAGAAAAATGAGGAAATCACCCAGGTTATCTGCAAAAAATTCTGAAAAAGAAAATACTGGAATTAGACAAACATCTCTCTATAATAAGCATAGTACATTTTAAGCCCCTGCTTTTTGCCCTACTTAGTGAAGGATAAAAAAAGAAAAAAAATTCTTGTAGATACTAGGAATACCAATAATATACAAACTCTTAAATATTTTTATATTTATCAAAGCACTATAAAGGGTCTCCCTGGTGGCGCAGAGGTTAAAGTCTCAGTGCTGTGAAGCTATCACCAGCCATTGCAGCAGGAGTTTGATCACCGGCCAGCGAGCTGATCCACATGGCACAGCAGACCTCTCCTGTCTTGCCTGCTGCTCCCCTCACCAGTCTATTTCAGTAGATCTGCCTATTCTGCTCCCTACTCTGTCTCTGGTGAATCCTCTCACCCCCTGCACCTCTGGCCTACACCCCAGTCCTTGCATGCATGCATACATAAAAATAAATCTTTAAAAAAAGCAATATAAAAATTGTAGTGATGTAAATTATCACTACAATTAACACATCAGTAATTTAAGGAAGTATACCAATAAATTTCTCACTCGGAGGGTTAAATGTGGTTTAAGTAACTCTTCAGATGTATTAAGAATCTTGAATAAAGATGAATATACTAGATGACTACAGTCACCAGTCTCTAGTCCTCCAGTGGTTTTGGCCTTCTGTTATTCATGCTTTTGTGTGTTCCTTCCTACACTCTTCCAGGGAAGACACACCCTGAGGCATACAGACGTGATGACACATCTTTGTATGATTAGGTTATAAACACTCGTTGCTTCCATTTTGGTCACTTTTTCTGGAAGAAGTCCGATGGCACATTTGAAGAGTAATAAGGAAAGACCTGTGTGGCCTGGAAAGGAGGCCAGAAAGCAACTGAGGCCTGCCAACAGCTACTTAATTACACTTGTAAGCAGATCCGCCAGCTCTAGTCATCTCCTCAGATCCCTATGGCCCTGCGTGACAGTCTGGTTGCAACCTCATGAGATGCAGAGTCAGAACCTTGCAGCTAAGCCACTGGATTCATAACCCACAGAAACCATGTGAAAGAATGTTTGTTGTTTTAAGCTGCTGTAATTTGTGTTACACAGCAGTAGATGCCAATACACTGATCAAGAACATACAATCTGATCTGATAGCAAACAATATCTGCCAGCGTCCCCCTCCCCTGCCCGCCTTTCTGGGTTAATCAAGAGGAGATAATTTGTTTTTTGAAAGAAAAGCACAGAGATATAGATACATTGAAAAGCTGAACAAATGTAATGATAGTCATTAGCAGTTCTGAAAGTCCTGATTGCACTAAATCCTTTGAAGACTATTTCCTGATAGGCTGAGTAGTGGGGACACAAGGCCGAGAAACAAGCTGTCAGCTCCGCCGTATTTTGACCAGTAGAGATTTGAGGTGTTTCTACAAAAACAGTTAATTAAGGAAGGTATTTTGAAGATTTAACTTCCAGAGTCACTCAGTTAAACTTAGCTGGCTATAATCGGAAGTTCCCAAGGGAGAGCTTGCTCACCTGGCACATAACCCAAAGAGCTGTAGCCATCTGGCAACGGGAAAGTCAGCTCCACTGGCTGTGAGCCCTCATTGCCTATGGCCAGCTGGACTAATAGAACAGCCATGGACACCTGCAAATTGAGGCAGTTTTGTAGCATCTGTGGCTCTGTCATGGCTGTCTTAGTAGACAGGTAGATGGTCATCAGTTGCTCAAACTGCTCCCGGAGATTGTCAGCAGCAGGACTGGAACTTTGCTGAGCATCCCGCCAGGCAACCTGAAGCCGATGCAGATTTTGGTTTATTTTTACCATCTGATCATGCAACCTGCCGCAGGAAAGCAAAGGAGACTGGGTGAGGGAGGCTCACAAAGGGGCACTCAAGTAGACTGTTGCAGGAAAGAAAAAAAAAAAATCCTCATTTATTTATTCTATTATTCTCTTTTAGGACATAGGGAGTTGCAACTGGAATGACACAAAAGGCATTCACAAAAGTTACTGACAGGACAGAGGCAGGGGACAGAGCACTGGGAAAATATTACTACGTATTCAACATAACTGCAGACAATTACAAATAGCAGCCTTCAGTGAAAAGCAGCACCCAAAAAAACAGTACCTTGGTTGTGCCGGGCGGAGACTGGGCATTTACGTAAAATGACTATTATGCTAAGTACAAGAAGCCCAGCAAGGTTGTTAGACACTACACAAGTACAATGCTGGTAATTTGATAGAGTTATTACTTATTAGACTATCTTGACAACAGTTAGTAGAGAACTAAAGTTGATAAAAAGGGACTCTAGATTAGTAATGACTGTATATAAACTAGTAGCCACTTGGGATACAACTTAAGGGCCGCTCCCAGTCCTCTGTTCAATATAAAATCATTTTGCACAGAGCCAAATGTTCTCCAATGAAAGGAAGACGCATAATTCAATGTTGGGATCTGTCTCTATTTGTACAGTCCAAAGGCATTTCCTTTGGCCCAGTAGATAATGTCTAAGGATCAGCTAGCTCATACTGGAAAACTGGATAACATTCATTTTTGTCTCTGAATCTAAGTAGTTGAACAGGTTCAGCACGTCCTGAATTATCTATTGTCTCACCTAAAATGTCAATGACAGAGATAGAAAAACTCACTAAGAGAGACATCATTTCACTTTTCCAGGAATGTGCTGAGTTTTGAAAAATGTTCTGTGTCAATTTAAATATCCCGAGAAGGCATTAAAATTGCTATCTTCAATACCCCTCCCTATAGACTATAACAGTGAGTGAGTAGCTATTTTCTCCCCTTAGTGATAGTTAGTCACAATCAGCTAAATCTGACAGGGGATAATCATAGAATAACACATGGCTAGCCAGAACTATTTTTGGGAGCCATACATTCTTGTTCTCAAATCTTTACATATCTGAAATCTACCTTTTTCAGAATTTATCTTTTGATACATAGATCTTCTGTGGGCTTACTGATCTGACTGGAATCCCTTCTAAATATTTCCTTAGTTTTGTCAACTTTGGCTCTAAACTATAGTAAAGAGCTTGGTCTCTTCTCATCCAAGAGCAAAAATTTAAATGTTAAGTGAAAACAACTCCAATTTTCAGATTACAATAGGAAGACAGTGAGTTAAAAATTTGAAAATTAGGGAAAAATACTAGTGTATCTTTACTTTAAAAAGTTTAACAGATCAAAAACTTAAGATACATTCAAGTTACCTGCACAAAGCTGATTAATATAAATATAAATGAAAGCATTTACTGCCCTTTTCCCATGTGAGCCTTAAGACTATATGACTCACTTTCAACCTTTTGGTTATCAACACAGATAACAGTTCTTTCCTAATGCCATCAGAGGAGTTACCTGTGAAATCCCAAGTACAAGGTATATTCTGTCAGAACAAGGTTCTCTGTGACAAGGTTGTAGTTCTGGGGAAACTCTGGTTCCTGCACAGCTGGGATCAAACAGGTTTCTTTGTCCAAACCTCAAAGAAGTTAATAGAAAGAGTAAATGGCTTGTCAGAGACATCTATCTTGATCTCTTATATCCCTCTACTCAAGTTCAACTTCCATACTGCTACCAGTAATAGCTTCTTTTTCTCTTTTTGTTTTTCCAGTAATATCTTCTTAAAGACAAATCTCATCAAATTAATACTTTTGTTTAACAATGTTTTTTGGCTTCTTTCTATGAAAAGCCGTTAAAACTTTTTGGCTTGACCATGAAATCACCAAAAGTTAAAAGGAGTGACGACACTGTAGATTTTTCCAAGTCATAGAAAACAGTTCCCTCATAATCTAGTCTGTGTTTGTACTTAAGATTTGCCTTTGAGCATGTATTACTTTTATAATTAGGATTGTTATAAAACTGGGAGGAAAGAAAATTGATTCTTTTTGAGTGATTTCTTTGCACTTCTCTGTATTGAGTTTTTTCCAATCTGATCCCAGTCTTTCTCCCTAGTCTCGTTTCGTACTACTTTCCACCTTCCTTCCTCTAGTCACATCAAACGTCTTACTTTTTCCTTGTCAAACTTTTCTATAGTTTTGTATCATTATGTACTTGTTCCCTCTGTATAAAGTGAACCTTTTATTTGCCTGATAAACCCAACTCATCTTTCAAGACATGGCTACAAAGACTTCAATTTATATAGAATATTATTTATTCTCTTCTCTGTGTTCTCACATCTTAACCTGACCCCATACATTATGGGTATCTGTTAATATCTCTGTCTTCTTTTGGTATCTTTGAGTTCAGAAAGTACAGGGATTATACTTTAGTCACTTTTATAATGAATGAATGAATATCCAAGGTTGCCAATTCAGAGAGAATCACAACATAGAAAACAATCACAACATATAAAAACAATCAGATTTAAAAAAAGACTATCTTTTTAAAATTTAAAATAGCTCTTCTTTCTGCCTCATCGTTGAGGGAAAAAAGGCACCTTTGTGAAAAAGGGAGTGGATGACTTGAAAATCTCTCTCTCTCTCTCACACACACAAACACACACTCACACACACACACACTCTCTCTCTCTCTCTCTCTCTCTCTCTCTCTGAGTTTTTGAGAAGCCCGAATCCCCCCTACCTCTCATGTGTACATTTTTTATTTTTCGTTCTTCATCATTCAACTCCTTCAGGGCACAGTAAGTGGGATTAAAGGTGAGGAGCCGAGAGGATCTGGGCTTGCAAAATGGCTGGCATAGCTTCAGGAGAGCAGCACCCAGATTCAGAAAGCAGGCATCCGAGGCATACATTTGGAAGAAGATTTCTGGCATCTGATTGGCCCAAATCTTGGTGCGGCCTGCATTTGCATGCAAACAGTTTCCAAGCCAGGACAAGATACAGTGTTTGGTTTCTGGAGAGAGCTGGAGTAAGTTCTTCAGCATCTGGTAGATCTTTTCATGGAACTGAGCCATGAACTGTTTAGCCAGAAAACACAACCACAGAACATTCCAGTTTCAAAATCCTAATATTTGTTACCCCAAACCTTAGCCACTGGCAATTTCCAGAAATATGCTAATCCTAATCTTCTTCCTCACTCGGTCTTATACCCCAGTTCTGACTAAGAAAAAAAAAAACCAAAAACCGGGGGTGGAGGTGGGGGAGGATGGACGGGATGACTTATGAGACATTTCCTGATGAGCTGCTGAACTGCAGATAGCATTACATAGCTTAGAGTAGGGGTCGGTAAACTCTGTAAAGGGGCAGATGATAAAAATTTTGGCTTTGCACACCATATGGTTTCTTTAAGCAACTATTCAGCTCTGTCACTGAGGCATGAAGTCAAGCCAAAAACAATACACATATGAATGAGCATGGCTGTGTGCAATAAAGTTATTTATAAAAACAGGTACCAGGCAGGATTTGGCCACTGCTGTAATTTGCCAACCCCCACTTGAGTGAGCTGAGAAGATGGGGGACTTACACTATCCCAGTTTAACCACTTATTGCCTCTCATGTTGACCAGACTCCTACTATGATTCATGCTAAGAAGCCCAAATAGGGCATAGGTAGAACAAGGTAAAGGAACAAAACTGGTTTGTAAGCTGGAGTTAAGTCAGAAGATTTTAGGAAATGAAGCCATAAGAAATAACTTGGTGAGAAAAATGATAGTTGAGAGGAAGTGGCAGTGCTAATGCACTGGGCAAAGGATAGCAGGCAGCTTATTCTCAAACCACACAAAGGCTTACCCTCTCCTCTTAGTGCATGCTAAAGAGAGGGCAATTCCTTCACGATTGTGGGAGAAAGCCAACCAGATCAATCCGCTTTCCCACAGAGGCTCAAGCAGCCTTAACTGCATCTGCTTCTTGAGAAAACTACACTTAATCTAAGATTAGTGGGCTAAAATATCCCAGGAAACAGTTCCACCTGATGGATGTTGGCCTCCTGTACTTTGATCTCTTGGGGACTGGAACGAGATGGATTCAGGAAATAGCCATGATTTTCTACCACACCAGGAGTCTTTAATAAGCAGGAAATATTCAAGATTACTCCTAGCAAGGTCTTCTGGTACATCTGCCCATTGCTAAGGTCCTTGGGTTGAATGTATTCTACAAAAACCTGCAAGAGAAGACAAGTCTTATTTATTCATGCTTAATGAGATAAAGGTGATGGGGTGAGACTCAAAGAATTGTCTATATAACAACCAATGTACCTTTCTTTTATTCAACAGATATTGTTGTGCCCTCAGGCTAGAGAAGCACTGAGTATTAAATCTCCAGCTCAACTGAACAGATGCCATCTTTTAGACCTACCTTTGCCATATCCTTTTGCCTGGTGAAATAGAGAAGAATGTCCAGATAAGCATACAACAGGATCTGGCAGAGCTCTAGATCTTTCATGCGGCTCAATAAAATATCAAACACTGGAATCATAACTTCTGGAAATGTTCGAACTTCCTCATCCAAAATCAAGGCTTCAATGACCTCTTCCAGGAACTCAGCCACATCTTCAAAATCTAACAAAAGACCAATAGTCAGCAGAAGGCCATAGGAATTTTTATGTGCTTTTACATACAAGCTCTTTACTCTTTTGAGACTATTCATAATGCTATTGGTGTTCAACCCTGAAGGTTGAGATGTGTGCTTTCTTCCTCGATTTACACCAGAATGACAGTGGTTCTGAGGCTTTCCAGTGCAATTAGAGATTTAAAATTCAGAAATAAAAAAATGCAGAATCTTATAGATCTTGCTTATGTACTCACGGGCTCCTTGGATGGCTTCCAACATCAGATCCACCAGTTGTTCATGGATATTCTGGTCAACATAGATCTCTGGGGTAAGAAGAACTGTTCGGGTATTGGACACAGTGAGGTTTCTGCACTGCAATGCAAAGGGTAGCAGGTTCTCTGGAACTTTGGTAATCTGTAAACAGCATGAAGAAGAGGGAAGTCTAGCTTTATGACCTGTAACAAGGGTGGACACAGCAAACAGAATGAGAAAGACACCATGTCCCAAAACCATACTGCTCTCCTGAGGATGCCTGAAAATTCATGAGTTCATTCTTTGATTTAAGGAACCAGTAATCTCTTAAAATTATAGCCCTGGAAACGATCAAGCTTAGCCTTCTCTATTATTTCTATCTCAGTGGGAATAATTTTATCAGTTTTTTTTAGTGTGATTTTTTTTTTTTTTTTTGAGTTATAGAGAAAATAGGGGACACGGGTTCATTGAGAAAGGAAGTGGATCCCAAGTCTCAGAAAGAGGAGACTAAAAATTTAGAAGACAAATAAAAGTGCTTTGATATACTGTTCCAGATATACAATGATATATATAGTACTTAGTGGGGATTATTTCCTTACCTCTTCCTTCGCTCTTTGGAAGCAGGAATAAAGATAACAGAAAATGTGCCTCTCCCCTGCATCTCGATCAGCAGAGAGATTCAATGTTGTAGAAGAAGTCATGTTAATCAAGTGGTTGCCCGGATCTTGAAGTAATAAGCGAGCGAAGATGGCCTATTAAGAGAAACAACAAAAAAGCTAAACAGTTGCATTTACACCAAGATATAAAAGATCATTTTGACAGAGGTTATTCTGAGAATCACAGGATGCAGAGTCAAGGGGAAAAAAGGGCCCAGTGTATTGTAACTTTAGATAATATTAGAAAATAATTGCATACATGTAGTTATGCATGTGTATATAAATCAAGGTCAAGTGTCTATTACAGCCTTGAGTACAGAAGAAGCATTAAAAGAATATTTGTTGAATGATGTTGAGAATCAACAATTAAACATATTTGAAATCTATTACTCTGATCTCCAACAGTCTTATATAAAGATAATTCAAATGTATCCAATCAAATTCTAAGTTGTCAAAGGTCTTCCTTACCAAACTTTCATTCCTTTAGTGTTTATTAGGTACCTATACGGTGAAATGCACTTTTTAAAAAGATTTATTTTTACTTATTTATGCATACAAGAATGGAGGTGTAGGCCAGAAGTGCAGGGGGTGAGAGGATTCACCAGAGACAGAGTGGGGAGCAGAACAGGCAGATCTACTGAAATACAATGCTGAGGGGAGCAGTGGGCGAGACAGGAAAGGTCTGCTGTGCCATGTGGGTTAGCTCCCTGGCTGGGGATTGAACTCAGGCTGCAGTGGCTGGTGATAGCTCGATAGTGCTGAGACTTTAACTCCTGTGCCACCAGGGAGGCTCCAAAATGCACTGTTTTAATTTAGTAAAAGGTATAAAGAAGGAAGAGATGGCTCATGCCCCTGAGAACTTAAGAGTCTAACAAGGGAGAGAAGGCAGGAACAAAAAAAAAAAAAAAAAAAAAAATTACTACATGAGGTTCTCCCTGGTTTCCTGAAGAGCCACTGCTATCCTCAACAGCATAGTAACTATCAGGACCAAGAAGTTCATGACCAGCTGACCACTTTGATGGAAACAAATGGTCCCTGACATCCTTTACCCTGGGAAGGCAACAGTAACTAAGACAGCATTTCAGGAAAAACTAGCTATAAAATGTACAAGGCCACCCCCAATGTCACGTTTGTATTGGGATTCAGAATCCATTTTGCAGGTGGCAAGACAACCAGCATTGGCATGATTTATGATTCCTTGGATTATGCAAAGAAAAATGAACCCAAACATAGACATGCAAGACTTGGCTTGTATGAGACGGAAAAGACCTTAAGAAAACAGTGACAGGAATGTGAGAACAGGATGAAGAAAGTCAGGGGAGCGTAAAAGCCAGTGTAGGTGCTGGCAGAAATAAGGCGTAAGGATTCTGCAATGATTATACCTATGGTGATTGTGCAGATTTTTCATGAGAGGATTAATAAATTAAAAGCTTTTATTTATTTTTAAAGATTTATTTATTTATGCATACAAGCTGGGTGTAAGCCAGAAGGGTGGGGTGGTGAGAGGATTCACCAGAGACAAAGTGGGGAGCAGAACAGGCAGATCTACTGAAATACACTGCTGAGGGGAGCAGCGGGCAAAGCAGGAGAGGTCTGCTGTGCCATGTGGGAATCTCCCTGGCCGGGTATTGAACTCGTGCTGCAGTGGCTCTGGACAGCTTCACAGTGCTGCACTTAACCTGTTGCGCCATCAGGGAGGCCCCAATAAATGAAAATATTTTTAAAAAGCCACTCTTTGGGGGAGAAAGTGATGTTCTCATAAGAGATACACAGATAGATTACTCTAGGAACTCAGAGAAGAGCGTAACTCCTACCTAGCAAGGTCTTATAAATATGATGGAATTTTAACTGGATCTTAAAGGATGGATAGATTTGGACACACAGTCATGGTAGATGAGACAATTCCAAAAGAGGAAGGCCACACAGTGAGAGGGAGGTAAGCAAAGTCACGGCTGCTGGGAGGGGAGCAGAGGCACACTGCATGGCTAATTTTGCTGAAGGCACAGGTAAGGAACAGAAGAATATTACCTGCTCAACGTTGTTCATATCAAGCCAGTCTTGATCTTCCAGGTCTACTGCCATTTCTTCCAAATATACACAACGACTGGGGATGCCATTCCCACTTTTCAAACTTGGGTCACCTGAAAATGGTTTTAATCAGCTAGGTTATGGATAGTGCTTCTGTGTTACACAGACAACTCATTTTTGACAGCCTTTCTCTTGAAGTTCGACTCAGAAACAGTAGTGATCCTGACACAATACACAGTATCTACTAAAGATTTAGACCTTTTCCCCTGCTAGTGAAAGGGTGTGGGCTTTGTTATACACTTTATACGACATTTAAAAAGTGAACCCCAGACATCAGTACTAACTTTGGCTTTAACAACAGACAGGGCACAGAGGGAAACTATGGATGCTTTTTGGGGCTTCCCTCTGAATATTTAGATCTCCTCTGAGAAGAAAATGGGTTGGTTATCATTCTCATTTCCTTTTTAAGATAGTAAAGGAGGTAGCTATATGGTCCAGTTAGTATCAAAATGGGAATGAAAGTTGTATTAGTGTCTAAATACTCTTAGGTCACACCAGAGTTTCACTGAAATCTAAATCCTGTGTTCGAGGGAGTGTGGAGGATTTCTGTAACCATGAGCTACAACAGATTTCTAAGAGCAAGTCTTTAACCCAGGCAGAGTAATGAACAGAGTGGCTCCGAGTCTGTAACTCACTGTTGTCCAGAGTAATGAGGAAGATCCTTTGGATCATGTGATTGATGTTGAGTTGCTCACATATTTCCTGCTGTGAACGGAATGAGCGACTGATCTCAGCCACAGAGTAATCAAAGTCATCCAGGCTCTCTGACACACTGTTATCTGAGTCATCTGGGCTAGCTGGGAGTTCATCTGCCAGAGAACATAAGCCATTAACAGTTACACTCCTCTCTTTAAAAAGAGAATCAAGTATACTATCAAAAATAATGATATAACCAAGACAAGGATACTTTTAGGTAAAAACAAGCGAGTTATCTCATTAGTGAACACCTCAAGTCAGGCAACATCTTAAGTGCAGGATTCGGAAATCCCCCGGCTATAAATCCTACGAGTTTTACAGAGTGAAAGCTGTATTCTTCCTACTCATTATTAATTATAATGTATGCTGCCAAAAACAATGTTATCTTTCTGACAGAATCCTAGTGGATGAAACTTAACAGGAAAATATAAGAGTTGCCTCTGAACCAATTCTGCAAGGACAACTACTTAACTTAAAAGTACTCCAGATTATTTTTTCCCTCTGCTTGTGCTAAAGCTTACCACTATGATTTTTAGTTTTCAGTTTTAAAAAATGGGATCATACCCATATACACTGCTGTAGAAATGTAATCAGCACTAACATCTTTCTCTGTGAGGCTGTTTACAGGACTATCTGTGTTGCACTGCACGTGTGTGCTGCTGTTTATCCTGTTACTCTTTTTTGTGTACTTACTATGAATATTTCTGTAGGATGAATTCATAGGAGGAAAATCGCTGAGTCAA
Organism: Scalopus aquaticus; assembly: GCA_004024925.1. NCBI lineage: Eukaryota > Metazoa > Chordata > Mammalia > Eulipotyphla > Talpidae > Scalopus > Scalopus aquaticus. The sequence continues at coordinate 13,381 of PVIJ01011645.1, forward strand.
AGAACGTCAGTATTTAAAAGTTAGCTTATACTACCAAATCACCCTCAGAAAGACCGCTTTAACTGACAAGTCCACCAACAGTATGAGATAGTGCCTGTTTATATCTTCACAAATTTCGTAAGTAAAAACCACGTGATAGGCAGTTCTGCCAGCCTGTGACTATGCAGGTATTTCTTTTCACAAATCGTTCCCTTTGCAAAGCAATAGTAGCAGCCCTCTCGTCCATCTGTGACTATGCAGGTGATTCTATTTCTCCTTTTCTTAATAAACATGTCCTTTCAAAAAGTAAAGGAAAAAAACCAACAAAAAACACAACAAACAACAAAAAACCCCCTTTGACTTTTGTTTTAATAGGCATTTCTAAATTAATGAGGCTAGATTTTTTTAATCATTTGATTATCATATATAAACTGCTTGTTTTTATCTTTTGGGGTTTCCCCTCTCTGATTTATTACTTTCTTATTGACTGAGTCCCTTTACTTTTTTATAAAGCAACTTAAATAGTGTTTCTCGTGCTGAAGGACTATGAAAGTAGTGCTGTTCCCTTAAAGCCACACAAGACTCTATCTGATTCTCTCTGCTGACAGAATGGTTATTCTGAAAGTCCAAGTACAACCCTCAGCAAGTAAGAGCTGCTTCAGTGTGGTGAGCTTAGTAAAAGTGATGCTCAATGCAGGAGGTCAGAGGTATTGGCAGAGTGCTAACTGCTGATGGAAAACAGGTTAGGCCTGGTGACATGACAAAGAGGGTGAGGGCCAAAATAGTAACAGAAGGTCAAGTACCTGATTTGTCCCCACTGCCTGGTGCCTGCAACACTCCCAACTATAGCCGGCCTTCTGTGAGTTTACAGCCAGGACAAGCCTCCTGCCACTCTGCTTCTGCAGTGTTAAGTCTTCCTCTGAATTTCAAGGGTGATAGGCACTAAGAACCTATTTGGCAAAATCTCCCTCAACTATATACACATAGATTTTATTTTCCTGTTGCCTTATTTTTCCTAATTCTCACTTTTTTCTCTTCTACAACCTCCTAACCCAAGGCTTCCCACTTGGAGCCTATAGTTAAGAAATTGGGCCGAGATTTCAGAGACAGACCGAGAGCCTACTCTTTCTATGATGTTAAAAAGTCAACATTGCATTTATCTTCCCCTTGCTTCATCTATCACCCTGTCTGCTACTCAACTGTCTTGCCCTTACTGCCTTTATATTCAAACCTAGAGAGCTAGCAAGGCCACAATCAGCTAAGCATCTGACCATTTTTGAAATAAAATAAAGGGAAAATATAAACATTTCTCCTTTCCTAAAAACAACAAGCATTATTCTCTTCGGAGGGAGGAGAAGGGGAGCAATGACTGGCTTCAAAGACTGTAAGTTGCTTCAAAAGACTAAGGTTGAGAAATATAGTTCTAATTCTTCTAGTCTACATGTCTCCTTATAGAAGGAAGCTAGACTGATCTTAATTTTGGTCTTAGGTGAGGGAAATCATTTTTCTAATTAATGAGACAGTTTGATTTTGCTTTTTTCATACTAAGGCTAAGGATCAGATTTTTAGAAGTCTGTCCTTTTGTAGCAGTAAATTACAAAATACATCATTCTGTGGAAAGGAAGAAGCAGCTTGCTTAAGAGACTCTAAAGTATTGAGTTTAAGAATATCTCATTACTTGTCTACTGGACAAAAAGTTTTTATAATTCTTCCTTTTACACATCTGCTTTCTACAGCTACATGTAACTTGCTTTTTTGTATCTATACCTACAACCTCAGTTTCCTATATTAAAAAGATTTATTTAAGTAGTTTTTACTAGGTGATTGAAAAAATAAAACAACTTGGCAGCTTTGGGATCACAACTGCCATCTGTTACTATGGAACCGCCCATTACCTAGTCTCTTTATATTGGCGGAGGGTAAGAAAGAGAGGACCACAAAACTAAGACAAATGAACAACAACAACTTCTGCCCTAAATAAGTAAGCAAAACACAACTTCTGCCCCAACCTTAATTCTAATTGCAATTAAGAACCCAAAGAAAACTGAATTTGGGAAGACCTCATTCTAGGTTATCTCAGCTGCGGCTACTAGCTCCTCCACTTACCAGACTGCTGCTTCAGCTGCTCTTTTTGGATTGCTGCAAACTGCTTGGCATCAGCCAGGGAGCCAAAAAGAGCAGCAAAGGGGTTACTTGAGATGTTGTTGTTATTTTCCTGGTCTGTCATTTCACTTTAAAGTATCCTCCATCCAGACCTAGGGGGAGGGGCTACAGAAGGAACAGGTATTAGAGGCAGAAGGGCAGATAACACAATAGTTGTAATATATACCCATAGTTGTTTCTTTCCCCATTTCTCGAATACAATACATCTAGAAAGGCTTTGGGTAAGACTTTCCAATTCTTTAATCTGTTTCAAGATTCAAGACATTTTTGGCAAAGTGGACAAGGTAGCCTGATTTGGGGACAGTTAAAACCAAAAAGCTTAAAAAAGGTTCAGCTGGAAAGCACTTATCCATTAACATGTTTCTATTTGCTACACCTCTTAAAAATAGATTAAGTAAAAAGAATTACTGAGGTCAAAGAGGGAACTCACCTACTAACTGTAACAACCATGCAGTACTTAAAACATAATAGGGCTAGAGCTAAGGACTTCCCATATACATTTAGGCTGGCCAACCAGTTCTCGTCACCGTGAACATAAGGTGATGACTGCTCAGGATTCTAATACTTAGGGTTGAAGCTGGTAATTCCTAAGCTATATGCAAACTAAATGTAAGCCTCTATCTCAGACATAGAATAGTAAGTCAGGACAGGAACCAGATTAGCAGGATGTTGTGGGTCTTAAATATATATCAAGAAGTCTACCTCTACTCCTTGGCTTACAACTACTGATATTTCTTCCACTAGAAACTAAATGGTCTTTTCTTAGTTTTATATTTAACTTTCGCTATTTATCTGACTTTATATACTACTAAAGAAACACAAATCCCACTCGTCAGGTCGAAGTGTAATACGAAGTAGATATGTACCTCAATGGTATTTAGTGAAGCTGACTGAGCCTGCATTTGCACTCTTCTGTTTACATTTCCTCATTGAAGCGCCAAGGGGCCTCAGTGGCACAATGGGATGATCAGAGGTCCCTGAAAGGCTTTTTTCCCCTTTCTGAATTTTAAGGAGACAGCATAGAAATACAACCCTGAAAAGGGTGGGAAGAGATAAAAGGGTATGAATATTCTGCCTGTAAGGATATGGAACTGCTACCAAGGACAGAGGCCTTAGAAGGAATGGGGAAAGAGTAAAGGGGAAGGAGAAAAAGAGACCATTTGTCTACCTTTATTGAGGTAAGACTCCTTACAGAATCATATTATCAAAAGCTAATGTAAGTTGGAAAAGTTACCCTCAGTTTTTGGAGGAAGATACTATAATACTTCTTGACAATTCTGAGGCAGCTCCACCAGTTGCTTCATGCTCCTCTGTCGTATTTTCTGCATAAAAGCTAATGGCTAATTAGTTGCAATGGCTTAGGCAGACAGTCTAGTCTCCTCTCAGTATGGTGCTGGGCTTTATTGCTTCAAGGAACTGAACTGTTAGATGTTGCTCTATGTATTTTACTTTTTGTTATCTATAACTTAGTTGAGCTTAATAATGGAAAAAAGAAAGACAGCATATTTAGTGCTGGAATTAACAACAATCCTTGAGAGGACATTCCTCCCTCTAACCAGTGCATAAGCTTATTATCCCCAACTCATGTACAGGCACCAGGAACTGAATCATTGTTAGCTCCACCATCCTGGCCTAAGGTACCCTAAGGTCCAGAGTGCAGTGAGCTTTTGTTGTTTTCTGAAATATTATCCTCTGTTTTCATCATGATATCCCACAATATTCCTTCGGGGATCCATCTCATTCCCAATCTCGTGTTTGGAAGTGGATGATCTCACCCACTAGAAACAGGCATGTGGATCTGGCCTGGACAAAAAGAATACAGTATTCTCTGGCCATGGTGACTGATTCAGCAGTGGGTACAGGACCCTAACACAGCCTTTCAGAGTCAATTAACACCAGTTTCAGATCTTTGGCTGAATGTACAGAAAAGGGAACAATTTTGTTTCTACTTGGGTTGCTAAGTTGATAAGATATAAACCTGGAGTTGCCATCTTTCCACCATCTAGAAAAAGTCTAGTCTAAAACCAAGCCAACATATAGGAAAACAGAGTTGACAGATGGAAAGTCTTTTTAGGCATAAAAGTCAATAAATTCCCCCACATTGCACACGCCAGTTTGGAAGGGTTTTTAAAAACACAATTGAAAAGAGTTCAGATTAATGCAAAGGAGACACATCACTTGTACCAAACATGAGGGAAGGAAGTTGGAAGCCAGGGAATTCAGAACACATGACACAGACACGTGCTTAAAACTATTAAGGGAGATAACAAGGAATTACCACTATAAATGGAATTATCTTCTCCTTTCTTAATACTACACTGTCATGTTATATAAAGTAGCTTTCCATTACACTTTATCGATATTAATAGGATTTATAATTTTCTACATTGTCTTGCTAATGCGTATCTTCTACCTTGCTAGATGGCAAGCAATCTGAGTACAGACACATACTTAATTATTTTTCTCCTATGTCTGGCATTATATATCATAATCACAAAATCCAAAATAAATATTTATTGAAGGATTCAATCATATGCGCAATTACTCTTAACCGCCTGAAATTAATAGACGTGCCCACAATCCTATTTTAAGATAAGGGTTTTACTATTTGTCTTGGGTTGAAGTAGAAGATCAAGTTACCAGGCCAGATAATTGCGGCTTTTTGGTATCTTAGTTCTGTCTCAGAATAGAACAGAGATAAGTCTCTTCTCATTTCTCTTGTCTGTCTTTGAAAAAAGGGTTTCGCTTATATAACTAACCTCATCCTTTCCATATGTACTTCTGTGCACAAACTATTATCATAGAAATTAAAGCTAGTACCGTGCGTACCCATTTACAGAGAAGTTCTACAGGTTCCCTCACTGATTGGAATCTTTGTGAAGATGTCAGTGGTCTTATAAATAGAGTACCTAGATAGCACCCACTCCAAAAGAAAGTGCTGATCACATGGAACCTTGATATTTTGTTGGGTTTAATATTCAACAAAGTCAGCGAGGATTTATAATCTTCTATTTTCAACTGCCATACAGATACAACACTATTCTGTTGCCAGCCTTTGAAATGATACAACTACCAACCCTTAGAAATTTTTGCATTTGGTTCTTTTAAAATATGTTCACCTTAAATCTATAATAGTTGTTTATCACCAGCCTTACAAAATTCTCTCACTTATTGTATCTTTTGTTGATGGAAAGTACTGCTAATCCCTTAATGGCCATTGTCAGCTCTTGAAGACTTGAGCACACAAATGTTTCAGCATAAGGCTTAGTACTGACTTTAAACAGGAATAATGGAATATTTCATAAAACTGGGATTGTCAAAATCAAACACTATTAAGTCATACTCCATAAAGTCTCTGTCTTGATAACAAACAAATCAAATCAGGGCCTCCCTGGTGGCCTATGGGCTAAGTCTCAGCGCTATCACTACTATTGCCTAAGTTCCATCCCTGGCCAGGAAGCTAACCCACACATGGCACAGCAGACCTCTCCTGTCTCGCTGGCTGCTCCCCTTAGTAGTATTTCAGTAAATCCACCTGTTTTGCTGCCCGCTCTGTCTCTGGTGAATCCTCTCACCCCCCCACACCTCTGGCCTATACCCCAGTTCTTCTATGCAAAAATAAACATTAAAAAATCAAATCAAAAGAGGATTTAGAAAAGATGTTACACCCAATAATCTTTTAAGTCCCCCTCAATGTGGCGAGAGATTCTTTCAATACATCAGCAAGCTAGAAGGATCTCATGCAGCCAAAAAGCAGACAGCATTCCTTCCTGGGTCTGATTTTATCTCAAGAGTGCTCACACGTGGAACGAAAATAGTCCATGACAGTGACTTTAAACACACCCTCATTCTCAGAGTAGAAAAACTGCTCCCAAAGAAAAGGTCCATCAAATATAAGCTCCTGATCTGTGGTTATTCAATTTTAGAAGTGTTTTCTAGAACCAGTGGCTGAGGAAACAGAGTACAGAGTGTTGAGTGATGAACTATCTCTTGTCTTAAGCAATGTCAATACTTTCCCATATGTATGCAACTGGTTTGATGACTGCGACTTGGGCTTAATTTTATCTTCTCTGGAATCTGACTATCTGTTATTTACTCTTTGAATTTTATCCCTCCGGGTTCCATAAGGAATCAGCCGCAAACAGGGAGACCCACCCAATCCGCGCACGTTCTAGAGAAAGGAAAAATCTAGTGCAAGGCTAGCACTCAGGCATTCTCCAGGAAGAGCATGGCAGAGAGCAGGAGTGAGGTCTGAAGCGGGAGCACTATAAGGAGTTCCCAAATTAACAGGGTCGAAGTTCACGGAGAGGGTCAGTGGCCAGGAAAGCACAGAAGGATTCGGAGGAGGCAATAACCCAGAGGCCAAGACAAGAAAGAAATGCCATTGCAGACTCAAACGATCCCCTCCCCTCAAGCTACCTCTTCTCTTACCAGAGCCAGAAGGGCCAGCGGCGACGACACGACAGAGTCTCAGGGGCCGAAGGGTTCCCACTTCCGACTCAGCACCACAACCGGAGATGACATCAGCACAAGGCGCCAGGCGGGGGAAACTCAACTGAGCGCCGGAAACTGGGCCAGACGCGGCAAACAAGCGCGCAAACTCCTTTACGGCGCAGGCGTTAGCTACCTGGGGGCGGAGCTGGGCGGAAGTGGCCGGATTGGACTGTGGGGCGGGTTGGGGCGGGGCGGAGCTCGGTGAACTGCGAGGGCTTGGAAAACTGTGTATCCTAAACAGATAGGACGTGTTGCTGCTTGGCCCTGCAGGGAGCAGACCCTGTCGGCTTCTGCTTTCTGTTTTTCCTAGCGGTCTTAGACCTTTTTGAACCAGCTCCTGTTACTCTTCTAGAGTATTACTATCTATGAAGCAACGACAATAGCAATAACAGTAAAAACAATAACTGAAAGTTTTGAGCCCTTTATATTAGGTGCCAGGCAGCAGTACTAAGAAAAGCATGTTGGCAGCTCTCTTGCCCGCCTGTGTCTTGCCTTTATAATATAAACCTACCCTTTTTTTCTTTGTGTGTGTGTGTGTGTGTGTATAAATATATATGAAAAATGTTATCTCTGATTGGATTTGTTTTCTTATCTGTAAGTTGGAAAAAATACGCATCCTACCAGGTTACTTTGAGGTACACAGAGGCAATGGAAATAGAATACATTCAAGTGAAAATATGTCAGAAAATGCTCTAAAATATTTGTAAATCATACAGCTGATAAAAGACTAATACCCAGAATATACAAAAAGGTTCTACAAATTGATTAAAAAAAAAAAAACCCAATGTGATTAAAAATAGGCAGTGGACCTGAATAAGCATTCTTTTAAGATATGATATATGAATGGTCCATGAGCACAGGAAATACGCTAAACATCATTAATCAATAGGGAAAAGCAAATAACAGCCACAAGGAACTGCCACCACACACCCATTAGGAAGGCTATTATCAAAAACGAAGCAATCAGAAAATAATTGTTGATGAGGATATGGAGAAATAGGAATCCTAGTGGTTCTTCAAGGAGTTGAAGATAGAATTACCATGTGATGCAGCAATTCCACTTTTGGGTATATCCCCAAAAGAATTGCAGTAGGACTCAAAAATACTCTTGTATTTGAGTGTTCATAGCAATATTATACATAATAGCCAAAATGTGGAAACAACCTAAAATATCAATCTAAAGATGAATGGCTGGATTAAAAGAAAGGTGACATATACATATAATTATCTATTATTCAGCCTTAAGGAGGAAAGAAATTCTGATAGATGCCACAACATGGAGGAAGCTTGAAAACATTATGCTATGTGAAACAAACCAGACCCAGAGGAACAAATATCATATGGTTCTGTTTATATATAGCACCTAAAGCATGCAAATTCATAGAAACAGAAAGAATAGAGGTTATCTGGGGGCTGGTGAGAAGGAAGAAAGGTGAGTTATTGTTTAATGTACACAGAGTTTGTTTAGGATGATGAAAATGTTCGAAAATGGATAGTGGTGATAGCTGTACAATATTTTGAATGTACTTAATGTCACTGAATACATTGTAACACAATGCAAATACATAATGGTTTAGCAATTCCATTTATTTGCATTTGTTACAAATAGTCTCAAGCATGTTTCAAAGGACAATTGTTGTTAAAGCTAAAACTATAAAACATCATAAAATATAAAAAGATAGAGGAGAAATCTTTGTGATGCTGGGTTTGACAAACAGTTCTTAAGCCAGGACACCAAAAGCACAATCCATAAAATGAAAAAAATAGGTAAAATGAAATTCATTAAAATTAAAAATTCTTGTACTTCAAAAGCATAGGAAAACGAAAATACAAACCACAAACTGGTAGGTATATTTGTAAATCATATATTTAGTAAAAGAATTGTACTCAAATATATATGAGAATGCTTACAATTCAATAGTAAGAAGATAAAAAACCCAATTAAAAAAAAAAGATTTGAATGAGAATTTCACTAAAGATATAAGAATGGCTAAAAAGCACATGAAAAGATATTCAACATCATTAGTTTTATTTGTTACAATAAGGTACTGTTTAAACTCTTCTACAGAATAGCTATACTAAAAAAGAGACTTACAAATATTTGTGAAGGTATGGAGAAATAAGAACCCTCATCCATTGCTGGTGGGAAGGTAAAATGGTAGTGCCAGTTTAGAAAATAATTTTGCAGCTTCTTAAAAAAAACATTAATTTACCATACAATGCAGTAATTCTTCACTATTACATATGCCCCAGAGATGTGAAAACCTATGTCCACATGAAGACTTGCATGGAGATGTCCAGAGCAGCATATTCTATGGTTGCATGTGCATGAAATGTCCAGAAAAGACAAATCTAGAGACAGAGAAGAGATTAGTTGGTTGCTCAGAGTCGAGGGTGGGCACAGGAATGCTTGCAAACAACACAAAGGCTCTTAAGATAGTGATGGGAAATGTTCTAGAACTGGATTGTGGTGATGAATGTAAAAAAAGAGATTTCTTAGATATGATACCAAAAGCATAATCCACAAAAGAAAAATGGGTAAATTTTCTAAAATTACTGAGAACAGGTGAAATGTCTTAAATGGGTGTATTGCAGGGTTTTTAGCAGTATTCCTGGCCTCTATCAGGTCATATAAATATGCAATTATTTTTTTAAAATGATGCTCACATGTTAGTCATTGTGGCATTGTAAGATCAAAAAGTTGGAGCTAACATAAATGCCTATTAATAGAGAAATAGTAAATAATCTCTCCATCAATAGGGGACTGATTAAATAAACTATAGTGTATCTGTACAATGTGGTTGCATTAAAAAAAACAAAGAATAGCTTTTATGTACTAGTATGAACTAATCCCTAGGTCTTATTAAGTATAAAGTTCAAGATGTATAATATGATACCATGTGTGTGAAAAGTAGGGGAAGGGAGAATACTTAAGGGAGTGTGCTTAATTTCCTTATGTATGCCTAGAATTTCCCTGATACATAATACTTTATTCTTACATATATAAGAAACTACATTGCTTGCTTCTGTAAAGGGCAACCAGGTGTTTGGGGATAAATATGGAGGAAGACCTTTCACTGACTATTTGAACCATATGAATTATGACCTATACAAAATCTAAATAAAAATATAAAGACGTGGGTTATTTGAACTGTCCCTCTTTCCTTTACAGTACATCTACTATCCAATAGGTGGCGCTCCTAAAACACCACACAATTTTTACTTTTACTTATTTATTTATTTTTAACAGATTTATTTTATTTATTTATGCATACAAGAGCTGTGGTGTAGGCCAGAGGTGTGGGGGGTGAGAGGATTCACCAGAGACAGAGTGGGGAGCAGAAGAGGCAGATTGACTGAAATACACTGCTGAGGGGAGCAGAGGGTGAGACAGGAGAGGTCTGCTGGCCATGTGGGTCAGTACCCCAATGGGGGATCAAACTCCTAGGATCCAACTTCTGGGAATCAAACTTGTGGGGACTGAACTTGTGGGGATCGAACTAGGGCAGCCCCATTTTTTACTTTTATTTTGAGAAAAACCCAACTTTGTCCTGATGGCATTTCTTCTTCATTGGGAACTTTGATTTGCAGCTGTCAGTCTCTCTGCTAGGAGGTTTCCAAAATGTATTGCTTTGTTTTTTGAGAACTGGATAGAAGGGAGAATACCTGGATGAAAAAAAGAAAAATGGCAGTTGGTTCAGAAAAACCAAATAATGCCTGTGCCCTGTTTTCCTGATTGCAACTTATGATTGACTCAGAACTCCTGATTGATTAATTGTTTGAAAGGTTAATATAGGCCAGTGATTCTTAACTAAGGAAGATTTTGTCTCTGAGGGAACTCTTGCAATAACTGCAGATATTGGGCCTCCCTGGTGGCGCAGCAGTTAAGTGCTGCGCTGTGGAGCTGTCAGCGACGACTCCAGCTCGATGCCCAGCCGGGGAGATTCCCACATGGCACAGCAGACCTTTCCTGCCTTGCCCACTGCTCCCCTCAGCAGTGTATTTCCATCAATCTGCCTGTCCTGCTCCCCACTCTGTCTCTGGTGAACCCCCTCGCCGCCCCACGCCTCTGGCCTGTACCCCAGCTTGTATGCATAAATAAATACATCTTTAAAAAAAAAACTGCAGATATTTTTTGTTGTCACAACTGGAGATTACTATTGGTATCCAGACAGAGGCCAGTGATGCTGCTAAAAATCCTACAATACACAAAACAGCTCCCCCAATAATTATCTAGCCCCAAATGATAATAGTGTAGATATTGAGAAACCCTGGTGTAAATTACAATTAATATTTCACATCTCTATTGCTTGAGGTCCTGTTCTGGGAGGCTTGACAGCCACAGATAGCTTTCTTTTTTTAAAAAAGATTTATTTATTTATTTACACATACAAGAACTGGGGTGTAGGCCAGAGGTGTGGGGCGGTGCGAGGATTCACCAGAGGCAGACTGGGTAACAGAACAGGCAGATGCAGTGAAACACACTGCTGAGGGGAGCAGCGGGTGAGACAGGAGAGGTCTGCTGCACCATGTGGAAAGCTCCTTGGCTTGGGACTTGGGGAAGAACTCAGGCCACAGTGGCTGGTGATAGCTTGATGGCGCTGAAACTTTAAACCCTGCACCACCAGGGAGGCCCAGCTTTTATAATTTTTAGGACAAGAAAATCAGCGCTGGCTCAGTACTTTCATAAATGCACCTCCAAAATTAACCCCACCACCAGGAAAATAAGACAGACTGGGCAGAAGGTGGGAGGACAGGTAATGCAAAGGCAATTTTTTAGAATTTTGCAGAAGGACATACATACTCTGCAACCGGAGCTCATTTCTTCCTCGGTTGGGTTCCTTGGATATGGCTGTACTGGTCATCCTCCCGTTCCTTGAGGGGCTAAAAAACAATGGCACAACTATAAACTTTCCCCTCCCCACGCTCTATGGGTTAATTTGACACACACTTATTGAGTGCTTTTAGTGTGCAAGGTTTGGAGTGGGTGCTTTGTGGTCCTGGGGGTGGAAAGAGCAAAAGGAGGCTCTATCCTCCCAGCATGTTCAACCTTTTCTCCTTCTATCCTGACTAAGTCCCTCTCCACCCCTCTTTCTTTCATCTCCCTTTGTACCCCAAAAGAACTATTCCATCACCTGGTATGCCCTCCGCAGCTCCTTATCTGTATAGGATCTTCCAAATAACTCCATCCCCTTCCACCAACCCCCCAATTTTACCGCCATTAATTGCATCCATGACTCTTTCGTTCCTCTTCCCTTACCTGGTAGAGCTGGTCATTGGACAACAGAATCTGCTTGTCTGAAGCTGCATGAAAAGCAAACAAGGTGGGATGGGTAATTGGGTTAGAGTCACACAACGGAGTTCTAAACAGCAAGAAAAATTAGTGGAATACATCTATATACAATAACACAGGCAGACCGTGCAAACATGTTGATTAAAAGAAGTCACACGCAAGAGTGCTCACCTTATGCATCTAATTACATTGGGAAAATAATCAGTGAAATTGATCCATGTAGTTAGAAGTGAGGTTAGTGCTCACTTTGGGGGATAAATAGAAGCTGCAAATGATCCCAGGGAAACATCTAGGATGTTGACAATATTCTCTCTCTTTTTTAAAAAGATATATTTTTTGTTTATTTATGCATACAAGAACTGAGGTGTAGACCAGAGGTGCAGGTATTGAGAGGATTTACCGGAGACAGAGTGGGGGGAGCAGAAGAGCCAAATCTACTGAAATACACTGCTGAGGGGAGCAGCGAGTGAGACAGGAGAGGTCTGTTGTGCCATGTGGGAAGCTCCCTGGCTGAGAATTGATCTCTGTGCTGCAGTGGCTGCTGATAGCTTCATAATGCTGAGACTTAACCCCTTGCACCACGAGGGAGGCCCAAATATTCTCTTTCTTAATCTGGGTGCTGGGTTTGTGAGTATGCTTGTTTTGATAATTTTTCTTTGAGTTGTATGATTGTGATTCATGTACCTTTCTGTGTGTAGATTCTGCTTCAATAGAAAGTGTTTAAGAAACAGAGAGGACAGATTAGAGGTAGTTGGATCTTGACACTGGTAAATATTCTGTGAAAACAACAAGTGTCCTTTTCTCCTCCCTGCCTCACCCAACTGTGCTCATTAGCGACAAATGCCAACTGAGTCTCTTCTACTGGACCTATTTTGGTAGGAAGACCAGATAGTTTCATCTCTCATCTAAGAACATTCTTTTACCTCTCGACTGGCGAACTCCATCTTGTCCAGCGATTAAGTAGACACCAACAGCAAGCAAGGAAATGCTGATGATTTCAGCAAAGAGAAAGCCAGATACAGTGGCTGCATTCAGCTCAATGCAGTTCTGACACACTGTAGGGAAAGGAAGGACAAGTCTCCTTCAGGGTGTGAAAGTAGTTCAGAATTTTTTTTCCTACCTGCCAGTGATAATGCTTCCTTCTAAGGCAATAGGCCCTTCTCTGTGTGGGTGGGGAATTGCCTGGACCAAGAACGAAATGCTTCTTGATGTTCTGCTGTGTCCAGGAGTCCTAGAGAAGACCTATATTCTTATGAACAGGAACTATATGAAACTGAAGGAAAGCCAGACCCCAAGCTCAGCTGCCCTCTACATTTCACTGCTCCTCACCTCGTAATCTCCACTGTCTCCTCTACCCGCCCCAAATCCGTTGCTAGAAATTGCTGACTGTGCCAACCTATGGTGTCCACTGAAATGTAGGCTAGGTGTCACAAACCTGGCTGTGCTTTTTTTAAGAAGCTGGGGGAACTGTGTCTTGTTAAATTTCAAAAGAGACAAGTCTACCCCTAACAGAAAGCTCATCAGAACACCAAGTGCTGCTGAATTTCCCAAAAGACCAACCAAAGGAGTGACATACTTCTGTAATACAGTTGGAGTGGTTTTGAAGGCCTTCCTGATCCTTCACAAGCATATGTCCCTCGAGGGTCCTTGAAACTACTTCCGAGATTCCAGGAAGTTTGGTTGGTATTTTCGTGTCTGCCACCTTCAATCAGTGTGATAGTGTCACCAGGCTTGGTACATGTCAGAGATACTGAACCATCCTCCTGATTGTCCACTCTTATTGGTAATTCATCTAAAAAGGGAAAAGCCAAGGTCTGTTAAAGATCTTGTCTCTGAAATTTTTCCTGCCTCAGGGTGTTAGGAGAAGCCCATTACAACAGTGCTTCTCTAATTTTAATGTGCACATGAGTCACATGGGAGGGTAGTTACACCAGGTTCTATTCAGTAGTTCTGGGAAAGCTGAACATGCTCCCAAATGATGCCAATGCTGTTGACTATCTGATTGCACTTTGAGCAGTGGCTACCTGTTAGGGTTCTGTTGCTCTTGGGGAACCAGAAAATTAATTGCTTAGCTATAGGGAAGTTTCGTAGAAAGGTCATAACTTGTCATTGATTTGCTTGACAATGGAGATATTGGTTGTCTACCCCTCATTATCCCACCCTTTCTAAAGTGTTCACCCACTCCTATAGGACTTTAGTTGTAGGGAGCATTATTTCCTCAGTTTGAAGAAAGGAAGAAGATATTTCCCGTACCTGTTTTCTCCTGGGCCAAAGTTCCTATAAAGACAGAAGAGAGAGGGAGAGGATCAGCTGTGTGGGGTGATTTAGGGAATTTGGACTTTGAGCCCTGGGAGGGAAAATCAGTTCAATTGGAGTTAGTGCATATATTTACCGAAAATCATCAGGTACTGATGTGATAAAGCAGTGTGAAAGAGAGGGGAGGTGAGAACTAGTTGCGGTTTCCAAAGAATTTACAACGAAATAGATAAAATAAACACATAACTTACAAATTACCATTTAGTGTTCTGAATAATATGAAAGGAAAAGATATTAATTTTGATATGATATGAAAGGTGGTAGAGCTATTGATTTTGTCCAAGGGCAAGGAACAGGGAGAGTTCACCAAAGAAGGTGAAATTTGGCTGGGCTTTGAAGAATGAGTAGGAATTCACCAGGCAGAGAAAGACATTATGAGTAGAAAGAACTGAGCAAAAATATAGGCTGGGGAAAGGAAAAGTAGTGTAGCCAGAGATAGAGTGTGTGATAGGGAGAGGTAGAACATTACTCAAAGTATGATGGAAATAGTTGGAAAGAGTCAGCGGTTCTAGAACTTCATGCAGGTCTGGATTGTTTACAGTAGTACCCAGTATAGTATCTGAAACATGGTAAGAGCTTTATATTTGTTGAGTGAATAAATGGATGAGTAAAAAAAAACAAACAAAAAACAAAACCCCCAAAAGCACGACAAACAAGCAGATTCCTTGTAGCCCTCTGCTTGATCAACCTGGAGCATCAGAGGATCAAAGAGCTCCCTCTTCCTAGCTTAGATTCCATGCAGAGTCTGATTGATTGCTGACAAGTTGTAATTTTGCTTATCTGGGTCCTATTTCCTTTTAGCACTTGAGAGCTCATGTAGCCAAGTTTTCTAGGTTCACGGGGCAAAGAACTGAGTCCAAAGGAAGGATGCAGTGTCCTAGTTCTGAAGGCTCCATGGGTGGCTGAGCTGGACTTCCAGCTCTGGCTCAGCCCAAGGCTCTTTTGCTCTGTCTTGCTGCCTCACTCAGGCTTTCAGCCTCTCAATCCAAGTTGTCTCTAGCAGGTTCTTTCTCCCATTCCCCTCAGAAAGAATTCTAAACTCTCTGTCCTCTTTAAATCTCCCCACTTGACCGTCACCATTATTTCAGGGGGTACCATCTCCCACTTAGTTTGTTGAGAACACAGATGCTATAAGGACATCTCCAAGCCTATTTATGGCAGAAATTATCTGCGCTTCCTTTCTCCTAGTCTCAGAGGCTGGGTGTCTCCTTTGTGTTCCTGATCATCACTTCAATATCAACTCCGGAGCCCTCTCTACTCACTGTTTTCTACTTGAACCTAGAAATGTGCTCAAGATCTTTTCACACTCAAAAAAATTTCTTCTTAGACTTCACTTCCCGCTCTACCTACCCTCGATTTCTCCTCCCTTCTAATCCAAATATCTTTAAAGAATAGTCTACATTTGCTGCTCTTCATCACCTCCTCTACACTTTTACTCATTTCCATTTGGTTTCCACTCATACTATCCCAACCCTCTATATCATCTATGATCATTAGTCTTGAAAAGTTCCACAGATTTAAACTTTTAAATATAGTCTTATTTAGTGGACCTCTCTTTAACATCATGTTCATAGCTAATCTCTCCTTCTGGCAGTTCTCTACTCCCTGGTTTCCAGGGTATTGCACTCACCTGATTATCCAAACTCTTAGATCATTGCCTTATCTTCTCACTGAAATGTTTTTTCTAACTGTCCCTTAAAAGTCAGAATCCTCATAGTTTCATCCTCAGCCTCCTCTTCCTCACATAGCACATGTGTGATTTCAGCAAATTCCACAACTCGAGCTTCCTCCTCCTCCCCAATGTGTGGAGAATTACTTCTGTCCAGGCACCAGGCATTGACCTGGTTCACTCACTTTCTGTTGGTTATTTCTAACTGAACATTTTAATATTCGTGTGGGCATCCTGAACTGCACCTTATACTAGCCTGAAAACATTGAAATGTGGCTCTCCACCTATGGACTCCTTAGGGCAGAAGGTTTTCATTCATCTTTATGTTCTAGCCTACTGCACAATAGGATCATACTCTTATTTGTTCACCAGTTGACCAGCTGACCAAATGAGGAAGTGAAGGGAATGCTTCTTCATTCAACACTTACCCCCAGCCCTGAGTTAAGGAGCCATTTGTTTTTAGGTTCCTTGTCTGGACCCTTTCGGGTTACATTCAAACCTAAGATGGCGGCAGCCGGGTGTTTTCCCTACCCAGATAACGCCTCTGTTTTGATTTAAGAGATAAGGATATCATCTCTTCCATGGGACACTGCTTCTCTCTAGCAGAAAGCAGTCAAAGTCTTCATTTTTGCCCTTTCCTCTCTGAACTCTAAGGTGACAACTGAGGCAGGCTTGAGGCTAAGAGCCCCAATTTACATTTCCCCTGGTAATAAACTCTTCCCTTGAGCCCTTCTCCAGACCCTTCTTCCAGATCCTTACCTTGAAGAAGAATGATAGCCAGGAAGAGGCCAGCCAGGCCCTTCTCCTGCTCCATGTCAATCTCTGTTCTTCTCCGGCAGAAGCACTGAGGAGCTCTTAGCAGCCAGCTAGCCTGCTCAGTAGCAAGCCTGGCCCCACCCCACATCCTTTGGGCTGGGGCACCTTCGAGAAGGCAAGAACCCTTTGCTCCAAATGTGGGCAGCAGGGGCCTCAGCAGGGCTGCAGGTGCAGATGTCTCTTGTTTTTCCTTTAAGGAGGAGAGGGATGGGAGGTGTTGGGGATGGAGAGGCACAGAGCGATGGATTGCCATCCAGAGATTTGGCTTGCACAAAGAACCACCTGGGGACTAGGGCAGAAGACGACTTGGCTCCCTTTTGCATGAGAGGGATAAATGTCTCTGTTACTACTTGTTGCTGGGATCTCAGTCATTTGTTGCTTGTTGGAAGTACCACTGGATTTAGAAAGGAATTCTTGGGTGCTTGGGGCTAGAACTCTGATTGGAAAGCACCTTTGCTCAGGCCCTCATTCAGAAATTTTTCACTATTCTTTCGAGATAAGATCATCAAAAAGTATCTGCCAGAAGGAAATAGGTGTACAATTCCAAGAAGACAGGTAATACTTTTCCAGGGGCCAGAGGCCTGGGCTGTGCTTCTAGGGTCTCAGGCTCTTGTCTCCTTCAGTCAGTAAGTCAACAACAAACATATACAGAATTCTGGTTATGTGCCAGGCACAAGCCAGGTGTTGGAGACACAAAAGTGATCAAGCCATACATACACTCTGCCCTCAGGTAAATTAAATTCCACTGTGGCTGGGTGGAGAGTTTTGGGTTCCCCTATATCACAGGGGAAAAATCCATTTGTCTATAGGGGATACTCAATACTGTTTGTGAGTCAATAATATTATAACAAAGAACTATCTCTTTACTGAGCACAAATGATGAGTCAGGCCTCATGCAAGCATTTTATTGGAATCCTTATCATGATACTGAGGGAATTAGCTCTGAAAAATTCTGTGACTGGTGCTGGCCCATCTGGGAGGCAGGATTGGAGTCAAGATTTAAATCTCTAGCTGGGGGAGTACACTAAATCCCAGGCTCCCACTGGTAAGAAGCAGCTTAGCCTGGTGGCCCAACCTGCCCAGGGAAGGGTCTTGAGCAAGACCCGGAATGAGAAGGGCTGTGAGTCTTGTATGATTGGGCTAACAGCTTCTCTCAAGGGTTTTCAGAGGTGGCAGTCTTTAGGTGCTGAGTTAACGTAGTTCTGTTGCTTACTTACCCTGAAGTTACTGTTTTTCATCAGTGACCGAGGAAAGTACCTCCTAAATCTTTGACTTCCTGGGCGTCTAGCAACCTTTTCCATCCTTTCTGCTCTCCCTTCACCTCACCCACGCTCCCTGCTCAGAGAAAGAGCAATTTGCACCTGCTTCCTTTCTCCCCCACCCCAACCTCCTTCTACCCTGAGAGTCTCCCATCATCAACGGTAGACAGCAGAGAAATGAGTGTCATGTGGTTCCTCCCCCACCCTTTGCTTTTTCCGGTACCTGTGAATCAGTTGGGAGAGGGCAGTTCTCTCCCTGGCTGAGAGTTCTGTGGTCTGGGGCTATCTACTGGATAAATTCTGCTGGAAGATGGAACATAGCAGGTTTCTGAGTGGCCTGATATTGGCCACTTTCCTCTCCCAAGGTAAGGCTTCTCCAGGTGGGTGAGGGCATCTTGGAGAAGGGATCTGGGAGGATATTACCATCCTGAGTGAGGTCTACTTAAAAATCCTCTTCAATACTAGCTTCAGTTCATCAAACTGGTTCATTAAGAAGGGAGGATTGAGATGTAGCACAGGGTCTGGGAAAGAGCCTTTTGGCTTTGACCAACTCCAGTTAGGGGAAAATCTTATCTTGATTGTCCCTCTGAAGGTCCTACACAAGAGATCGGTAGGAAATGTGGTGTGTGAGTGCCTGCGGCTAGCGCTGGAAATGGGAGCACTTTTCCATCTAGGGCAGGTGGCCTCTGGGACACAGGACTCTTGGTCATTGGGTCATCATCACCTGGAGCCATGCTCTAGTACTCAGTGGAAGACTTTAAGAGAAATGTTTAGTGGGAGGGAGGGAAGATTTGGGGTAGTAGGATGATCAACTTATCCTGGCTTGTCTGGTTTTAAAATCGATAGTCTCATGACCTAGAAACCCTCTCAATCCCGGGCAAACTGGGAATAATGAAGACCTCAGTAGGCAGTTGCGTTGACCCATCCAGGATTTCCATTGGAACAGATCTCCAAGGAAGACGTGACTGAGGATATAAAGCATCTCTCTATGAGTATATATGCGTATACTCAGAGGTATAAGAAGTAGCTCTTTTGGGGTTTTCTAGAGGAAGCTCAGTAATCCAAATTGGTAACTGAGTACGAAGCTCAGGAGAATGTAGATTCTACTTTTCTCTGGTTTGAGAGATATAGATTCTAGTGCTTCTGTGGGCTGCAAAAGTGCTTTCGGTAAAAGCAAGTCATGGCTCTAGAAAGAGGCTAGGCATCCCTCCAGCCTTTAAACTCCCCAGAAGACTTGATTTATATGGCGCCCCAAGAATGGATTTGATAAAAAAAAAAAATTCTGTTCCCTGCCCGCTAGGCAAGGGTAGAAGTGAAAAATCTTTACGTGGGATTTTCCTTGGGTCTCCTGGATCACTGGCTGAGTAACTCACACTAGATCTTCAATCACTTTTGGCCCTAGGAAGGGTTTTGGTAGTGAGAGTCCCATTTCCTTTGGGGCAGGAAAGAGGATGAGAAGTTGAAGTTGGTGGTGGGAAGTAGAATTAGACATTTTCTTTTCTTTTTTTCCCAAAGACTTATTTACTTAGGCATACAAGAACTGGGGTGTAGGCCGGAGGTGTAGGGTGGTGAGAGGATTCACCAGAGACAGAGTGGGGAGCAGAACAGGCAGATAGACTGAAATACACTGCTGAGGGGAGCAGCGGGCGAGACAGGAGAGGTTTGCTGCGCCATGCGGGTCAGCTCTCTGGCCGGGGATGGAACTCAATTGAATTCGGTGCTGCAGTGGCTGCTGATAGTTTCATAGTGCTGAGATCTAACCCCGTGCACCACCAGGAAGGCCCTAGACATTTTCTTGGAGAAAAATTGTGGCCATCTCTAAAGGAGGAACGTGTAGGTATGGAAAGCCTTCCGTACCTCTTGGGCACATTAGCAGACTACACTCCTTTATTACTAACCAGTGTTAGAACTCTTTTCCAAGAAGGTTCTTGAACCGACCCAGCTCCACGGTTTCTTCTTTTACTCAGTGCTCCTTCGGGCCTGTCCTCTTCTTGCAGTGCATTCTTGTGTTCTTCCTGGGCCCTGGATCCTCGGAGGGAATCTCTCGAAGTCTTTTCTTGATTTTCCTGTCTCTCTCATTAGAAACTGTAAACTGTCCTAGACTTGGAATGTGATTCTTCTTAAGTACGAGCCTTCCCAGAACTACGGGTCTGGTGCAGGCCAGAGAACTGGCTCCAGTTTTGTTTTTGTTTTTTTTCCTTAGTGAGCTCCTCAAGCATAGAGGTGGAGGAAATTGAGGAAAGTGTGTATTTGAAGTGCAATAACAGCATCATGCGGGAAGAGGGAACAGAGGAAATATCAAAAGAAAAGGACAATAAAATTGTAAGCTTGGGAAAACGCATCCAGGACCCACGAGGGGTGTATAAATGCCGTGAAAAAGAAGACAAAAATTATACCCTGCAAATATATTATAGAAGTACGTGCCTTCTGGAGTCTTTGGATGGGAATGGATGGGGCTTCTGCCTATGAGAATTTTCTAGCTGGAGAAGGTTGTGGTGGACCTGTCTGTTCCCTAAGCAAACAGGAGTCAGTCTTACATTGTGATGAACCAGATTTGGGGATCCTCAGTGGGCGAGGGCTTAACTAAAGGAGAAGGAGTAGCAGGGGCCTTGAGACACAAGCAGAATGGGCTTTGTTGGGAGATTGGTTCAGCCTGATGCCTAGTTTAAATTCTCACAAAGCTGAAACTGCTTTTCAGTTCTCCTCAGGGACTTCTTGGGGTGAGGCGGATGTACCAAGGCCATCAGCAGACATTTCTAGCAGGATCTTACGGAAGTTTAGCATGAAAGATCTTGGGGTTACCTTATGAGGCCGAGATGGTTTCTTGATCTAGAAAAATCTCCTCTCTGCTCTTGGCTCTCTTCCTCCACAGTGTGCCAGAACTGTGTGGAGCTGGACGCAGCCACTCTGAGTGGCATCGTGGTCACTGACATCATAGCCACTTTGCTCCTTGCTTTGGGAGTTTACTGTTTTGCTGGACATGAGACTGGAAGGCTCTCTGTAGGTAAGGGAGATAGCATTTGTGCTTGCTTATGTGTTTGTGTGTGCACGTGAGTGTGTGCACATGCACACACTTGCTGTAGGTGTGGGTGTGAGTTTGCACTCGATAAGGAAGGGGACCGCAGGTCTGGCTTACCGAAGAGTCCCTCTTATAATCTCATAAGGACTCCTACAGCTGGGTGGTGGAAGAACGCGTGTGTCCATATTGCTCGTGAAGGCTCCTGAGGGTGCAAACAGCACCCCTCTTAGGTGCCTGGTGTGTCACTGTCCCATCCTCTGATGCCCTGGATGACTCTTTTCCGTGCTTCCTCCAGCTGCTGACACTCAAGTTCTGACGAGAAATGACCAGCTCTATCAGGTGAGTCCTGGGGGGAAGGATGTGAGAATGGGCAGACTGAACGGGCACGAAGAGGCTGACAATAGGTGTTCTGTGTAGACAGGAGGATCCTAGTGGGGAATCCATTATTGGGGGGGTCTGGGAGGGTCAGCCATGAGCATTCACAGCTGGGGTCCTCCCCAGGAAAGTTCTGACCCTGCCTCGTTTCCCCTCTTCATTTTAGCCCCTCCGAGAGCGGAACAATGACCAGTACAGTAGTCTTGGGGAAAACTGGCAGCGGAACAAGTGAGCCCGAGACTGGTGATTTGCAGGAGCCTCAGTTATTGGTCATCGCTCCTCTCCTTGCTCAGCCAATAAAGATGATCTCTCATACTCGGCAGGTGCATGGGCTTTTCAAAGCCCCTGGGGCGAGTGGGCAAGGTCCTGACTTGGCTGCACCCTTGCCCTCCCTGCCCACCTGTGTGCCACCTTCATCACTTTCCTTCCTCTGCCCTGCATGGACAGTGTGTTGGGCGTTCTCCCGCCAAGTCCCTGCCTCTGGTGCTTCTGACCTGATGGGCTCTTGGGGTACAAGATCTGCCCCACTCCCCTCCCTTGGCTACTTGCTGCCTTCAGTGCCCTAACATCCTTTCCAGGGGTTTGGTTTCCTCACCACAGCTGAGGGCAGGCTGCTGCGCTCAGGGGCCCAGCCACGCAGAAGTTTCCATGACATCACGAGTGGAGGTGGAAAGACATCAAGAGCTGTGGACTCTTTTTTTTTTAATGTCTTTTTTTTAAAAAAAGATTTATTTATTTATGCATACAAGCTGGGGTACAGGCCAGGGGCATAGGGCGGCGAGAGTGGGGAGCAGAACAGGCAGATGGATGGAAATACACTGCTGAGAGGAGCAGTGGGCGAGGCAGGAGAGGTCTGCTGTGCCATGGGGGAATCTCCCCGAAGGGCCGTAGACTCTTATCAAGAGGCGGAGTATGGTCTCCCTGGTGCCGCAAGGGGTTAAATCTCAGCACTATGAAGCTATCCAGAATTCGATCCCCCACCAGGGAGCTTCCCACATGGTGCAGCAGACCTCTCCTGTCTCACCTGCTGCTCCCTTCAGCGGTGTTTCTCCTTCATTAGATCCACCTGTTCTGCTCCGCACTCTGTCTCTGGTGAATACTCTCATAACCCCACACCTCTGGCCTACACCCCAGTTCTTGTATGCATAAATAAATAGATCTTTAAAAAAAGAAAAAAAAAGAGGTGGAGGTGTATGTGGCAGGTCCCACTTTTGCTAGGGGGGTGGCCTTGGGTTTGTGACCCCTGTGGAGTATGAGGAGGTCTCAGGCTACACCCCTTCAGTCCCCTTTTCCCTGAATGGAAGGTTCCATTTTGTGTGTGTGTGTGTGTGTGTGTGTGTGTGTGTGTGTGTGTGTGTGACTGTGTTTCCCCACAGTCTGTCCCTGGCCTGCCCCTATCTTCTACATGATTAATTGGCAGCAGAAACCCTTTGTTAATGAAAACACATTATTTCTCTCCACCCACTTGGAAAGCTAGAGTTTGAGACTCGGGGCATGAGATATTTTCAATGTCTGTCATCTTTAGCCAGTGGGTGAATGGTGGGCCTGAAACATTGGGAAGCTGAGGATTTATTAAAAATAGGGGCTCCACTCAGGGTATGTGGCCCCCAGGTGATCCTGAAGCAGCCCCCAATTCAGAGTCTCTGGGTTAGAAAATGAATTAAAGCCACTTATTCTCTTCTGTCATTTATGTCCATTTCTATCTGCTATTAGCTGGGAATCCCTCCTTTTGTAAGGGGGGACTTTCCACCTACAGTACTTAGTTCTCAGCTTTGAACTTCTCTGAGTAAGAGCAATTTAGCAGCCGTTAAGACAGTTTAAGGAGAGTGGGGGTTCCCCAGGTCAATATTTCCAAAGGAGAAACATATAGCCAGAGACCTGGAAGATTCTGCCCACTCTTTCCTCAAGATATAAGGGAACCTAATTTTGTTAGAGGCAGAATGAACTTCCAGTATACATATGCTTCATTCATGGGTATGGTGGATTCCTACCCTTAAAATCTCTGCTGGGGGCCTCCTAACCCCAGGTCCTACTTCCACATTGGATCTCTCCACCCTTTCCAGGGCTGGTATTGCAATAACACTTTGTATTCTTGAGGGACCAAAACAGGGGCGAAAAGAGCACAAGAGACTATGGTGATTGTTCATGGGTGAATTGGTGGTGGGAAACTTACGGGAAATATACAATAATGTAACGGATATATAAAAACAAAAACAAAAAAGCCCCCACCACTTTGTTGTTTGTATCAAGAACATTCTTCCCATGTTCTGCACACCTCCTTTGTGTTCTTCCACCCCTCACACCACTCGCCAGTTCTCAACATTAGCTGCATGTTTCAGTCTCCTGGAGAACTTTACAAGTACTGATGCTTGGGTGCCACCCCCAGAAATTCTGGTTTTAATGACCTGGAGCCTCAAGACTTTAAAAACTCTGCCCAGGGCCTCCCCGGTGGCGCAGAGGTTAAGCGCTGCACTATGGAGCTGTCAGCAGCAGTGACACGAGTTCCACCCCGGGTCAGGGAGATTCCCACATGGCATGGCAGACCTCTCCTGCCTGGCCCGCTGCTCCCCTCAGCAGTGTATTTCCGTTCATCTGCCTGTTCTGCTCCCCACTCCGTCTCTGGTGAACCCTCTCGCCGCCCAGCGCCTCTGGCCTGTACCCCAGCTTTTATGTAAAATAAATAAATCTTAAAACAAAACAAAACAAAACAAAAAACTCTGCCCAGCCAGGGAGATTCCTATATGGTGCAGCAGACCTCTCCTGTCTCACCCACTGCTCCCTTCAACATTGTATTTCAGTTACTCCACCGGTTCTGCTCCCCACTCTGTCTCTGGTGAATCCTCTCACCTCTCCCCAAACCTCTGGCCCACACCCTAGCTTGTATGCATAAATAAATAAATCTTTTTTAAAAATAAAAACTCTACAGGTGATTCTAATATAAAACACAGTCCTCCACCTGAACCCTTTGGGAACCGTATGTATCTTCCATCTCTCGCTTTCTTTTTGTGCTTTTAAAAAACAATTTTACAAACATGGGTAAACTTATACATTTAAGGTATAAGTTTTGGCATATGTATACACTTGTGAAACATCACCACAATCAAGATAATGAACAAGCCAACACCCTGAACTGTTTCCTTGTGTTCCTTGCAGGTGGTTCTCCTCTTTCCCCTCCTTATCTGCCATCTCTCACCCCAGTCCTCCAGGCTAACACTTACCTGCTTAGTCATTATAGATTTCATTTCTCTATATTTTTGGATCAGTGAGATAATATGTACTATTACTAACATAATTAATATTACATAATATAATATGCACCCTTTTTTAAAAAAAGATTTATTTATTTATGCATACAAGCTGGGTGTAGGCTAGAGGTGTGGGGTGGTGAGAGGATTCACCAGAGACAGAGTGGGGA
This sequence comes from Scalopus aquaticus, assembly GCA_004024925.1. Taxonomy (NCBI): domain Eukaryota; kingdom Metazoa; phylum Chordata; class Mammalia; order Eulipotyphla; family Talpidae; genus Scalopus; species Scalopus aquaticus. The sequence goes on from PVIJ01011645.1 coordinate 38,179, forward strand.
GAAGAACAGGCAGATCAACTGAAGTACATTGCTGAGGGGAGTAGTGGGCAAGACAGGAGAGGTCTGCTGCGCCATGTGGGAATCTCCCTGGAGGGGGAGCAAACTCATGCTGCAGTGGCTCTGGATAGCTTCATAGTGCTGTGCTTAACCCATTGCACCACCAGGGATGCCTCGATATGTACCCTTTTTTATTACACTCTTTCCTTAACATAATTATTTTGAGATTCATGTATCCTGTTGTTTGTATCAACATTTATTCCCTTTTTATTATTCATTATATGTAATATTCCATTATATGTAATACCATACCTTGTTTATACATTCACCTGTTGATAGTCTTTTTGAGCAGTTTCCTGGTTTGTGCTATTCAAATAAATGAACATTCATATAAAAGTTATTGTGAGCACACTTGCTTTTATTGTTATTGAATAAACACTCAGGAGTGGAATGACTGGGATACAACTTTTAAGAAAGTGGTTGAAATCTTCTTGGTCCTTTGCAAGCCCCTGTAATTGACTTCTAAGTTACTACAACATTCAAACTGAGATTTTGATCAGAATTGTGTTGAAAGTGTAGATCTGTTTGGGAGCAATTGATAGCTTAACAATATTGAGTGTTTGAGTCCATGAACAAGTCTTTTGTCAGATTTATCCCTAAATATTTTATGTTTTGAAGTTTTGTATCTTAAAAAATTTCAATTGTTTAAGTAATTCTTACTTTGCCCTCTTGTGGTTTCCTTATTTGCATACACTGATCACTACCCAGCTAAAGACTTAAGAGGGTCCTTCTCCAGAAACCTCAAATCTCTGGGGTCTTCCCCATGTGCATCTCTCTCCTCTTGTTCTCTTGCAACAAACTCTAAAAGATTTGGCCTCTGGCTCTGTCTTCTCCCTTCAGAGAGCTCTCTAGGCTCTGCTTGGTTCTTCCTTCCCATTCCACAGCCTTCTTCTCTAGGTAGGAAGTAAAGAAATCTTAGATATCACCTTGTTTGTTTTTCATCTCTCAGAGATCACTGTCCATGGTCACGTGGTATCCAATGTCAATATCCAGTATTTTCACCTATTTTATCTCAAGTTTTAATTGTTTCAGGCAGAAGGGTAGACCCAACCCCTGTTACTCCATTTCAGCCAGAGGAAGAATCTTACATTTTTCTTTTATATTCTTGACCTTTCCTATATTTTATATTCCCTTCTTCACTGTGTTATACCCATGTGCTGCCTCCTATGGCAACTGCAGGGTACTCATAAGCTGTGCATCTCTCTCAGCCTCTACACTCTCTATATAATCTACCTCCTAAGTCTCTCTTATCTTCCTCACTCAGCATTCACCTTTACCCTGTATTACTCTGCCTTTGCCGCAATTAGGAAACCTGCTCAGAATTTCAACTCCACTTTCAATCCTCTCATCTACATTTCATTTGATAAAATACCTTTGACCCTGGTGCCAGTCGGTATCAAACCAGCGGGTACCTGTATTCAGACTTCACAAGTAAAACAAATACTCAAGGTCAGGATAAAAGAGAAATTAAGAGAGCTGTTGTTTTCAGTTTGGAAGTGGGAATAGGAGATAGGAGTAAATAGAACCTCTGAGCCCACAGCCTAATGAGTGAATAAGATATGGTTATGTAGTGACAGGTAAACTGTGATGCTGGAATTGTCTTTGGTTCCAGAGTTATCAGGAAAGTGAAGGTCTCTCTCGTTTCTTAGCATCTCCTCCAATCTTTCCACTTTAAGAAATTCCAGAATAAAGAGAGTGCTCAGGGTTAGAGAGATCAAGACTCATTGGGAAAAGTTGGGAAATGTTTTTTGTTATTACGTCTAGTCACAGGATTAGAGAAGGGGCAGATGTCAGGTAATCAGATCTCTTTCCTAATTAGGAGGAATCCACAACGTGGAGTAAGAAGAAATTTTGAAGGAAATGAGAAGGGTAAGAGTTGTAGGCATCATGGAAGCCACGGAGTGAGCAGTCAACCTTTGTTGTACCTCTGAGGAGTCTGATTTGGAAGGCAGGCCTCTTGGAGTTGGAAAAAGGAGGGCACTGCCACTGACCTCTACAAGAGTTTGAGGAGTGGTTGCAGAGAAGCCAGGAGTCTGGGGGCTGGAGGAAACGAGCAGGTGAAAGAAGCTAGTGTAGACGGCTCTTGGGGAAACTTGGTGAGAAGGCAGAGAACTAAAGGCCATTCTTAGTGAATTGTAATCTCCTTGAAGACAGGAAGTTTATTTGTATTCTCTTTAACATTTAGCACACTGCTGCTCTGCCACTTGAGTGATTGGGAAAGTACTTATTGAAGGAACACCTAAGCAATTAAACACAGAACTACAAAGGCAGGAAGATGGAGAGTGTACCTTATGATCACAGTCAGCAGTGATGGCTGTTCAGACCCTAGGGTTGGACAGACCTGGCTGTTAATTCCATCATCACCGTGCAACATGGGGAAGTGACTTAACTTTTTTAAACCACCGTAACCTCACCTGTAAAATGAGGACACCACCACCTACCTTATCTAGTTGTGAGAATTGAGATAATGCATGCCAAACATCAAGTGCAATTTCTAGAGCACAGCACAGTAAATACTAAATGTTATTGATAGTTTCTTGGAAACTGGGACTTGACCTTAAGCTAATTGATATAAATGAGTTCAGTTCCCACAACATGTTTCTGGTCACAAAAACATCACCAAGCTTCTAAATAAAGACCCCAAACTCTTCTAATATGATATAATACTTTGCATGCATGCATGCATGCATTCATTCATCTCTAACATGTTTATTCCAGTTCAGGTTCTCTGGTATTTAACCTGGCAGCTCAGGGTGCAAGGTGGGTACCAGCCCTGGACAGGAAGCCCTCCCTTCTCAGGGCACACTTACACGCACACTCACTCAGACCAGGACAATTGAGACAAGCCAATGGGATGTGGGAGGAAACCAAAGCACCCAGAGAAAATCCATGCAGACAGAAAATCCATGCAGAATGTGCAAACTCACATGTAGAGGCCCTGGCAGGGAACTGATTTTCTTTCTCATCAGCACTCTTGTAAATGATGTTGAATAAAATGACATTATCTGAGAACCTGCTGTAACGTTCACTCAGCGCTTGTCTTGTGTTTACTACACTGAGCCACACATCCTCTAAGGGGGCGTAGTCAAATAGACCTGGGAAAAAACTGCTGCCTCTGGGCCCACCCGTTGATCCTTGATCTGCAGCTAGTGAGGGCTAACAGAATGGGGTTTTCTTTTCGACATAAGAGCTGAGGGCTTAGTGGCAAAGCAGCAGCTCTTCCACAGGGACCTATACACCGCAACGGCGGCCACCAGCCCAGGGCCGAATGAGTACAGTAGGCTGAGGGCTGCTCACTGCGATGGCTTTTTCAGTCGTGGCCACACACAAAAATAGCTCTGTGGTCAACAGGGAGGTTCCTGAGTACAGAGAGGGTTAGAAGAGGACCTGGTGGCTTGAGCTGGACTAAGGCAGATGTTTACTGCTCTGGCTTTCTCAGCAGGCTGAGCAAGGGAGTCTCCCACACAGGCCTGGCGGTTGCTGTGCTATTCACCTCATTCAGGGCTCAGCCCACATCCTGGCTGCTCAACCGCAACCTGCTTCTAGCTGCAGGCTGCTGCCTCTGGCACCACCCTCCTCCACCTCCCCCAGCCCTGCTCAGTGGCTCTTCCTTCTCAAGGCATCTCAGGGAAACCCATGTCCCATCCCCCAGCCCTTTACATCTCCACCCTTCACACTTAAGGCCTTCATAGGCCTTTGAGACAGTCTGTTTCTGTCTCCCCTGTTTTCTGAGCTGCCCACTCCCTCAGGGAGCATCAGTGACTCTCTGAGCCCTTGGTTTTTTCCTCTAAGTCAGTCAAATAACTGCTCGCGCCAGAATGCTTGCGCGTTCTCTCTCTCTCTTTCTCTCTTTTTGGATGCTCTCTCCAAAGAGAACTTCTATAAAACCTCCTACCAGCTGTTGAAGCAGGTAGAAAGAGCATTTGGGATCATCGCTGGGAGTTAATCAAAGGTAGGGGGGCCTGAGTCACCTCAGAAATCGGGCAGCCTCTCAGCATCTCCCAGAAAGGAGGGACAGCAACTCTTTCAGACAAAAAAACGCTTTATTTCTTTTCTCTCTCAGCTGATTAGGAGACTAGCATATTCATGAAGTTGCAAATGACCCTGAGGGGACAGTGGAGACAAGGGTGGGGCTGGGGTGGGGGTGGGGAACCCATAGGGCTGGGTCTTGGCCCGGTCTATGAATGGGGACAGGGCAGAACCTCTGCCAACATTGACTTAGCCCATTCCCATGGAGGGCTGCCTAAGAAAGAACTGGAAAAACAGAAAATTAAAATTAAGGGTGGGGGCAACTAATATGCAGGAAAGGGAAGGAACTGGAGGAAGAAATAATGTCCACCAGGGAAAGAGGTAAACTGGAAGGAGTGAGTAACCAGAATAAATATCCTGACAAAGGGGCAGGCCAGCTGTGAGGCAGTGGGCAGTCATGTTGTTTCAAAGGACAATGAAGGAGCAAAATCCTCTGACAGGGAGCCAGCAAAGAAGGCAGGAAGGAAGCATCTTGGGACAAAGCTGTAGGATGTGAGTTCCATCGAAGCCTGGGGACAATTCTCCTGCAGGGTGCAAGACTGGCCCTGGGAACAGGGAGTCTGGGGTCCCTGGGGAAGGCCAGACCTTGGCCAGCAGGAGGCAGTGTCCTCAGCAGCTGTCAGATGCCTCTGTGGTTCAGGCCGGCATACAGGTCCCGCTGGCCTTTCCGGATGGGCTAAGGGGGAGAGAGGGGGGCTGTCAATAGGGTGGGAGGAAGTAGTCCCTAAAAAAGAAGGGCTTCTGAAAATCTAGCTTTAGTGCAATGAAAGCAGGTTGGAATTTTAACTTGGCGCTGACTGGTAATAGACCTGAAGCAGCCCTTCTTTCTGTGAGCCTCAAATTTCCCATCTCAGACATGGCAATCTGAAGACCCCCCCTCTAAGGACATCTGTCAGGATTAAACGAAGTCAAAAGCGAATGTTACAAAGTGGCTGGTACCTAATAAATACCCGTTACGCTTGTCCTGGTGTGATATTCAAAATATTTAATAATCAGCAATGAACACACCAGCCAATCAGGATAATCCCAGTGGCCCTTTGCTATGCCAGGTATTAACGCTTTAGCTGCCAAATCAAGAGGCCGTTTAGTAGGGGAGAGGCTGTGATGTCTGGCAGGTGCATGCTGGGGCTTGGGGTGGGAGTTTGGGGTTATTTGCCAGTGATGAAGCATTTTAATAACTGATATGACTGTACTGGTCTCTGCTGTTGGAACATCAGTCTTGAGTTTATCATGTTAGAATGTTCATATATGGTCTTTCCCGTGGCCACATCCTAGCTAATGAATAAATCAGAGAAAGGGGAGTGGGCATCCCAACTGCTCAGTGGTGGTGGGGGTCATGGTGATGTCATGCAGCCTTTGGGGTGGCAGCCATGTTGGACTACAAAGGAGGCAGAGCAGGGACATGGTGGGCTGTCCTGGGAGGCCAAACAGGCAATCCCCTCTATTCCTTTGTCTCTTAGAAGGACCCCTGCCCCCCAACTCTATCCCCTGTTACCTCGTAGTCTGGATTGGGAACTGGTGGTGGTCGCTCCTTGTTTGGCCCTGCAGAGGAGGGAGGAGGGGAGCATTCATTTCCATAAGAAAACACCCACTTCATGGCAATTAGACCCAGCTTAAGAACCCCCTTCATTCTCTCCTCAACGTCTCCTTTATTCCATTTCAGTCATCCTTACTCTTTTCCTTCTTTCATCCCACCTCTAATGACACTCACACTTCTCATCATTTTGTGGTCTTCCTTAATGCAAGATCCTTCCATTGTCTTTCCATGGGGGAAGAGACAGGAAAAGGCAGGTACTAATGTCTCAAGGTTCCTCTTCCCACGCTTGGGCATGGAATTTGATTACTCCCAGGTCACTGACAGGCACTTGAGAAAGCCCATCCCGTTAATAAACTTTTTGGTACTCTCCTAGAGTGAGAAGGGGTGAAATGACCTGAGATGTACAACCCTGTGTGGAGATCTTGACACCACCTAACTGTGGACTTGTTGCCCATGCCGGTCCTGGCCGGTATTCCCTTTGGTGGGAATCTCCACCCACTCTCTATATTTCTTACCCTTGGGCCTGCCGCCGGTTCCGGTCGCCCTTGTCACAGGCTTGGCCTTGGCCTTCCTGTTCTTGCAGCAGTAATACACCACGAACAGCAAGCCCAGAGTGAAGCAGATGTCCACTATGACGATTGTGGCCACCATCATCACATCCACTTCATAGCAGTTCTTACACACTGTGGGATAGGGGTGGGGGAGGAGAAGAAAGGAAGACACAGGACACTGGAGGTGAGGAAGGAACAACAAAGGGCACCTCAGTGCTCACATGCTTGCCTCCTGTCAACATGTTTATAACAAGCGAAGTGTGGTGGTTGTGAACACAAGCGCTGTGGTCAGGCAGTCCTGGGTTCAAGTCCCAGGTCCCTTACTTACCAACTGAGAATTGTGAAATGTGCCTTCAACTCACCAAGCCTCTGTTTTCTCATTTATAAAATGGGAGTAAAAATAGTACTTAACATGGTTGTTGAAAAGTTCACATAGAAAAAAAATCCCCGGCGAGTGCTTGTTCTAGTACTTGAAACTTAATAAGCCCTTAGTAAATGTTAGCTATCATTTTTTATTATTATGCCTTCATTTGTGACATTTTAGTATGGTGGTCTTGAGTTTCCTTTACAAATCCTCCTGAAGTATTTATTTTTCTGAATAAAGCATAAGATAAAATCCTATCGATGTGCCCTAATTCTGGACATGATATAAAGCAAACAACCCAATCCTATCTTATGAAAGTTGTTCAGAGCTAGTGCTGACTGAGATGATCCACATGGCCCATGCTGGTGGTTAATCTATATTTCTTTTTTTTTAAAGATTTATTTATTTATGCATACAAGAGCTGGGGTGTAGGCCAGAGGTGTGGGGTGGTGAGAGGATTCACCAGAGACAGAGTGGGGAGCAGAACAGGCAGATTGACTGAAACACATTGCTGAGAGGAGCAGCAGGCAAGACAGGAGAGGTCTGCTGTGCCATGTGGGAAGCTCCCTGGCCTGGTATCAAACTTGTGTTGCAGTGGTCTGCATAGCTTCATAGTGCTGCGCCTTAACCCACTGCGCCACCAGGGAGGCCCGGTTAATCTATGTTTCTGAAAACACTGATACTCTTTGGCGCCCGAGAAACCAAAGACTGAATGTAAGGAAAGCAAAAAGATGCCAGGAGACAGAGCTGGATAAAGGAAATAATTGAGAGTGCCTGTTTGAAATGATCCTCCCTAAAGAGTCTAGTAGGGTTTGCTCTGGAAACCTCTGTTACCTCTTGCTTTCAGGTAGACATGGCTATTCATACCACTTGCAGAGCAGGAATAATAATTGCTGTTTTTCACTTCTGAAAAATTCTCCATTGTTAGGGTTTTGGAGTTACTTGAGATTACTTCATTATTGCGCTTCCATGTTATTTCGTCGTCACTATCCAGAGGGCAGGTCAGCACTACTTTGGTTCCAGAAATGGTGATGTCGATTTCTGGAGAATGGGAGAAAAGAGAAGGGAAATTGCAGGGAGAAGCCAAGGGTATGGAAGGTGGAGTATGAAGGAGAAGAGGAAATACAGACTCTTTTGAAGGTGACCTCAGAGTTTAAAATGGGCACAGGGACTTGGGAAGGGGGGGATGGAAATAAAGAGAAACCTCTAATGTTTCTAAACATTGGAATGTTTCTAAAATTGCCATGGAAATGCCGTGCTGGGAGGACACCACCACACAGGGATAATCTCTGCTGGTCAGTGCCTTCTCTTCTCTGCACTGACCGGCACTCTTACCCTGGTAAACTTACTTTTATACTGCGTGTTCTCTGAAAACAAAAAGAATGAATGATAAGAAAACAAGCTTAAATTATGGGTAACATTTTCCAAGTGGATTAGACTCTATTCCCAAGAATTCTCCAAAGGCCCCTCCTTTAGGGTACCCCAAGTCTTAAAGGCAAGTGATATACTTAGCCAATGAGGTGTGCTCATAGATACAACTCAGATACATCAAACTGAGAATACACCAGCATGTGCTTCTACATATAAACCCACGAAAGCACAGAAAGTTAAAATTGTAAAGCTAAAAAATACCAGTAGTCTTCATGAATATCTTCTTGCATTAGTAACAACCACATTTCAGAGAGACAGGAGAGGTCTTCTTAGAGATAAAGACCTTCCCACCTCTGAATGATTGATTCTTGCGTTTACCTATTTTTCAGTATTCAGAATTCTTTTTTATAACTAACACAATACCTCATGATAGAGATAAACATCTTTCTTTTTATTCTATACCACTTTTATTGTCCTTAAATTATGTAGAACACTAAATTTTTAAAAAAGATTTATTTATTTATGTATACAAGCTAGGGTACAGGCCAGATGTGTGGGGCGGTGAGAGGGTTCACCAGAGACAGAGTGGGGAACAGAACAGACAAATTGACTGAAGTACACTGCTGATGGGAGCAGCGGGCGAGGCAGGAGAGGTCACTGTGTCATGTGGGAATCTCCTGGCCAGGCATCGAACTCATGCCACAGCTACCAACAGCTCCACAGCACTGTGCTTAACCTGTTGCACCACCAGGGAGGCCCTAGAACACTAGATATTTTAAGGGAATGGTTCTTCTAATTAAAAAAAAAAAAGATTTATTTTAAATGATATCTGAGTAGAATCAATTCTCTATCATTTTTATTAGACGGAGGGACCCCTGGTGTGGAAGACTGAAATCTGGTCACTTCCTTATAGCAGGGACGTGGGGCTGAGTTGTATCCTCATTTTCTGGAAGATTGTGCCTGGGACAACGGGCAGGGCAGGCTATGCCGGAGCCTGACGAGACAGCTAGGAGGGAGGTGAGGCAGTGGTGTTCAGGGACAGGCCTTTCTCTATTAGAGGTATTACTGTATGCTACTGGCAAATCAGCAATGTGCTCAGAGTCAGAAGCCTGTGTTTAAATAGCAGATCTACGCCAGGTCTGTGACCAAGGGCAAATTATTTAATGTCTCCGAGCCTCAGTTTTATAATCTGGAAAATGGAACTGAAACACCCACCTCACAGGGCATTTGTGAGAATTGAATGGATTATGAAGGTAAAAATAATGGCATAAAACTCAGAAATAATGCTAATTCTTTTCCTTTTTCCTCCTTGGGGTCCTGCATCAAAGGAGATCAGAGATGAGTTCTGACCCAGTTGACTAGACAGCTCCCTGGCTGAGATTCCTGAAAGCAAACACATCATCCTCCAGATCTGTCCTGCTAATATTGGGAGTTGAGTATAGTGATAATATAGTTGATATTATTTTGACTTAGAAATAATTTTCCTGCACTGGTATTTCTTAGAAATATTAAAAATCAACTAGAAATCATAAATAAAATAATTTAAGAAGAAAACGATATTTCTTTCTGGTATGTTTGCTAGAAAAAGAAAGGTGAAGAAGATGAAAGCTCACAACTTTCATTGCACAAGTTCAACAGCAAAGCTCAGATTTATACATACCCATTAATGGCCTTGTTGCCTATGCTTAGGAACAGGTGTGCTCCCAAGATTTAATAGACATCCTGAGACAGTACTTCATAATGGCTAAGAAAATGAGCATCAGAATCAGTTAAATCTGCATTTGTACTTATCTCTGTGCTTGGGCTATTTAATTATTTAATTAGAATAAGCCATTTAATTATTTTAAATTAAATGTCATTTTAAAATAACAGTTAAATGTTTTTCATTATGATAAGCCCAGGTTTTCTTATCTGTAGGATGAAGAGATAAGGGGAATTAAATGAGGAAAATTAGGTAAAATGTTTAGGGCCATCCCTAGAATAAACTTTAATGCCTATTATCTAGTATGAAGGCTTCCTATAGCTAAAATTCACCTGCCACCTCCTATAGGTCAGATAATGTTCTAAGTGAATTGTTCATTCATTCCTCATCATGGCCCTACAAGCTAGGTATCTTGATGATTTCCATGTTGCACATGATGATGCTGTGGCACAGAGAAGTTAAGTAAATTATTCATACACCTTGCAAGTAAGAAGTTGAACTACTTAAAATATGGCATCTAGGGCCTCCCTGGTGGCGCAGCGGTTGAGCACTGCACTGTGGAGCTGTCAGCAGTGCGCTATGCGAGTTCGACACCCAGCCGGGGAGAATCCCACATGGTATGGCAGACTTCTCCTGCCTCGCCTGCTGCTCCCCTCAGCAGTGTATTTCTGATATGCCTGTTCTGCTCCCCGCTATGCCTCTGGCCTGTACCCCAGCTTGTATGTCTAAATAAATAAATCTTTAAAAAAATATATGGCATCTAGTTTCAGAGTTATGCTCTTGACCTCACATAGCAGTCTTACCTCCGCTACCTAGTACAGTCTTATCTCCTCTTCCCTGAAATACAAACTTATGCTTTAAAACTTAGCTCAAGAATGACCTCCTCTTGGGAGCCTTTCCTAACTACCCTCTGTAGAATAGCTCCTCCTCTCGTCTTTACTGACTCGATATCTATCCATATCGTAACATACAACACACTATAATTCCAATTTTTCGTCTCTCCCACAAGACCTTCAACTTCTTGAGAGGAGGAAATTAGTGATGTATTCATGAGTATGATCAAATATTCATTTCAAAAATACTCATTGAGAACCCACTATGTGCCAGATATTAGGCCAGGTAAATAAGATGCTGTGTCTGCCTTCAATGAACTCACGATTTACATGAAAATGGTGGAGATTCCAACCCACACCCACATGTATATTTTTCCTTGAACATATGTTTGGGGTACATATCATGATTAGCTATCATACAGGGCACTTAGAAAGGAAGAGGCATATCTCCTACAGCTCCCACTAAAAGATAATTGTGCTTTCCTTTAATAATTTTAGTTCGCAGTATTATTATGATTGTCCTCTGTGACCATTTTGTTCCACATTTGAAAAGAGGTTACATAGAATGAAAATCCTCTTACCATTATCTTCATTGTATGAAAGAGAAATGATAAGAAATCATTAGCAATATGCCTATTAGTTACAAAGATCAGACCCTACCCATGGGTTAAGATTCTTCCCTTAACCTTTAGAAAACAAGGAATCTTCAAATTCCCCATGGCTGTATTTGAAAAGCTATTTTGGGTCCTACATCCTACAATAAACAACCCATGACTATTTACAAAAATAGATGTTAAGTAATCATTTGTACATAATCACATGCACATATCAAGTCATTACATTGTACACTTTAAACTTACACATTGTTATATGTCAATTACAAGTCATTCTAGTTGGGGGAAAAATCTGTATTTGGCTTAAATTAAGTGACGAACAAAAATCAACTCTAAATGGCAGTGCATGCAGAGAAATATTATCTTAAGACATATTGGGGCTTTGACATCTCTCATCTATCAATAATGTAAATTAAATCATGCTGCATCGCAAAAAGAAAAAGAAAGGATCCTAAGTTCACTAAGAGGCAGCGCAATGGACTGTAGATTGGTTGCCTTTAAACACAAAATTGGTTCACTCGGTTTGAAAAAGCCAGTTGAATAGAAAGACTTCCAATATTGGTACACTCCTGATACTATTATTGAGAAAACAAGTCCAAGCCAGGCACACTCATCTGCATGTGCACACATGCGCACACACACATGCACACACTCAGAGGGTTCAAACATGTGATTCTGAATGGATATTCAACACTGCCTCAGTATCTTGTGCAAGAGCATTCTTGTGCAAGTGTCCCTGCCACATCTTTTATAAAAACTCACCTCAAACATGAAATGTAAATAAATGAAAACTGTTGGTACTTTCAATTTAATTTAGTAGTCTCATTTTTTTTTTCTTTTGAATAGTTGGGATTCATGATTTCCTGTGATCTCTGTTGCTTCCCTCTTGTTGGCTAGAACTCTCTTTAGACTTAGGAGGAAAACACAAAGGAGATGATAGAAACATTCTCTATTAGTCTCTGTGGGAGCGCTGCAGAGAGCTGTTCCACTTATAAATACAAACAGTTCTGGGTTGATTTCATAATAAGGAAAGAAAGCATATCTTACCATCTTGCCCCCAAGCGCCAACTAGAAAAAAAAAAAATAATGATGAGTTAATAAATGTTATAAGCAGACAAAGTGTTGTGGGCTAGCCTGGCTATTTATGAACATCTAAAGTCCTTCCCGACTACCACTGGCTCACAGCCTTTTCTACATTTAAGGGGAGCAGCATATACTGCTGGGTATTGGCCAGGCGTTCCTGGTCAATTTGGGATAAAACAGAGAAAGTAAGCATCTAAGATTGTATTTGACCAACAGAAATTAGAAAAAGTTGGGGCTGCTTTTTGGGAGACTGGAGACATCGGCAGAGAATTTTACAACCAAGTCTCCCTTTTGAAACTTGGTCTCTGACTGTAGAAGGAATGAAAGCTCTTGGTTAGGTACAAATGTTGACATTCTTGTTCCATCTCTGTCTCCTCGTCTGAGGGTTCAGTCTTTCCATTTGTTTTCTGCTTGAGACACAGATGGAAATATTTGAAACTGACCGCTCATCAGCTAGAGTCAGTGTATTGAAGAGCTGATCACATTTCTACGGGCCCTTCCAGGGTCCCCTCACTCAGCAAGAACTTGGATTCACTACCATGACCAGCTTCCCTGAAAGTTGCCTGAAACTTTGCCTGAAAGTTTTCGATAATCCTAGACTTCTCTTTTAACCAGCAGCTTCTACATATTCTACATTAGAAGAGACATCTCCACCCCATACCATACCAGAGCCAAGCAGGCACATTCTTATGAGGCCAAATTTAGGGGTGCTTGAATATTTGATTGTCTCTGGTGAAGCATAATTTCTACTGTAGACCTCTAAGAAAATGCTCGACCACTCCCTGCAGGTGATGCACCAACTCTGAGAATCCAAATGTGTTCCTTGGATCAGCAGCAGACTAATAAGCCTGAGAAATTATTAGAAATGCAGAATCTGAAACTAGGAATTCAGAACTACTGAAGCAGAAGCTGCAGTCTAACAATCTCCCCAGGTGGTCTGTGTGCATCGGCAAGCTTAGAAACCTAAGATGAAACAGGAAGTGGGGGGACATCATGGCTCTGGCTCTGAGATAGGATCCCCGGCTGTGTGAGGGCATTTTTTAGGGCTCTACAATAAATCCATCAAGAGCTGTCTTGTCCCATGTAATGAGCCATTAGGAACACAGGCCTGGTAGATACAGTCCTGATCCCCCAGATCAGTTTCAGCACTTCCTAACTGTATGGTTTAAAAAAAAGACTTTTTCGTTATACAGTTTGTGGCACTGGATAACTGGCAACCTTAAAAAAGATTTCATCACCCATAGCTGTGGAATTGCTCTTTATTATTTATCAATTTATAATTCACCTTGCTTCAAAAAGGACTAAACTAATTAAAAGCTTTGGGGTCAATTGAAAAATGCGGAAAATGATGAGATGTTTTATTGTCTCGGATACTAAACTGGTTATAGTCTGGGTAGAATGTGGGTTCGACTCACTGGTCTCACAAGTGAAGACTGGTAAGTTCTGCCAATCTCTTTTTTGTTTGTTTTTAAAGTTCATTAACAGAATGAGCTTGTTCTTGGAAGCAGAGAGGCCTTTTTTCTTTCAATGGATATGATCATCTCAACTGCTTTTTTATGGTCCTTCCAGGAATGGCCCTCCTGGGCCCCTGCATCCTCAATTCACTACTCTGAGGTAGCATTTTCTCAAATTGTCCATTAGACAAGGCTTGTCGGTAACTCTGGGCAGCACCAGGGGAGGCTGTGACCCTTCCCATGGTCTGAGGAAACACCACCTTCTGATTCCATCTTACCTGCTAAGAGGCAGAGTCCCAGCACTCTCCAGACGTTTCCTGAAGGCATCCTTCTCTCACTAGACACTTACGCTAGCTAAGATGGCGGAAACCAGTTGGCTTCTTACTTCTGAAAAAGAAAACAGGACTTTTTCAAAATCCTCGCTGGAGATGAGGTCCCTGGGACCATTGCTTCCAATGCTAGGATGAAAAATGGGCTTTGTGAGAGGGAGACTCACCATTTTCCGAAGCAAGGCACCTTAAGCTGGGAGGGGAGGCGGGTTTCTGAACCCTACACAGGAAGTGTGGAGGGGCCTCTGGGTCTGCAGGGTTTGACGTCACATTCAGGGCAGAGGCAGCCACCTGGGCGGGCTGGGGAGAGTTGGCGCTGTGGTCTTCCCAAAAGGAGAGCAAAAGGACTCTGGCAAAATCTGATGGTATGATGGCAAATACAGGCAATTTAGCTGCTGGGGTCTTGCACAATACACCTTCATGTTGTGTGTGGGGGTCCCTTCTCATTCCCACACCCCACCTCGAATAAGCTGTGACAGGAAGAGCGAGGAGCGCTGAAGATTTGCTTTCTTTACTGCTTTCTTTTACTACATACCTGGCATGGAGCAGCTAGAAGCAGCCATCTTATTAACAAAAGCTGCTAACTGTTGGCTTGAAAACACATATTGACTAAAAACCATGGGATGCCATATTTTTTTGCTTATAATATCTACAAAAATATTTTAAAACACTACTCACTCTTAGAAAGGGTAAAAATGACAGTCTCAGAATCTACTGATGTGAATGTGAACTAATATAGTCTTTATTTTTAAGCATGATTCATCAAATGCTCACTAGATGTTGGGCACAGTGCTCAGGGTTATTATACCTGCTTATCTCATTAGATTAAATCCTCAAAATAACTCTTTGAGGTAGGTATTCTTTTTGCCCTTGCCCCCATTTTATACTTGAGCAAATGGAGGCGCACACAGTCTATGTAACTCATCAGTTTGCAGTGTTGGAAGTTCTGGAAAACCTTTTGGCAGAATTCACTTACTAGACATTGATTGTCTACTCTGCTGTCATGTGTGGCTGCTAGCAATACAGCACTAACGAGATACACATCCTCACGGAGGAAGACAAGAAATGTGAACATTACATGACATACATCTCAGCAAAATCTTGAAAGACTCATCCCTCAAAGCGAGGGAAGTGAAAGACAAGATAAACAGATGGGATTACATCAAAATAAAAAGCTTCTGTACAGCAAAAGAGACACTATCCAAACCTAACAGACACCCTACCAACTGGGAAAAGGTTTTTGCACACAATACATCTGATAAAGGACTGATAACAAAAATTTACAAGGAACTCACACAACTCAACAAAAACAAAGCCAACAACCCAGTCAAAAAATGGGCAGAAGAGCTCAAAAGGCACTTCTCCAAAGAAGAAAAGCAAATGGCCAAAAGATACATGAAAAAATGCTCAACATCACTTATAATCAAGGAAATGCAAATCAAAACCACTATGAGATACCACCTCACACCTGAGAGGATGGCACACATTAAAAATACA